>ML783704.1:327621-344459 GCA_009831015.1 Picea engelmannii
ATCCTTTTCTTTCTTGATTCTCTTGTCATGATAGTTTTATATGCAACACATTGAGCAGCTTTATGACCAAAATTGTGACATGTGAAGCATTGTCCTTTGAAGAAGAAATTTTTGCGATCATAGAATCTTCTATATGAATTTACCTGTTGATTGGAGTTTCCTCGGAAGGCATTCCTGTTTGTGGTTTTTGAATTGAGATGATCATGCCTTACTTGTGAAGATTCTTTATTCCCTTGCCGAGTGGCAACATCTGATAATCTAGCTGTAACTTCTTTTAAATAATTTGGTGCTGAAGACTGAGAAGATTCTCCAGTATATCCAAGTCATGTCTTTATGAGAGGAGAACGTTGTACCTTGATTATTTCATCTAAGGTTTCAGATCCTTTAGCAAATCTAAGATTCAGAGTCTTTACTTTCTCAAGTTCTTTTCTTAGACTTACTATTTCACATTCTAATTTCTCATTATGTTTCTCCTTTTCTTCGAGCTGATTTTTCATAGTTTCTATAGTGATTTTGCTCTCTTCCAAACAGATTTTGAGTTTATTGTTTTCCTCAAGAAAGTCACTATCTCTTAGTGCATCCTCAAAAGTATCCTTTTCTTCTCTAGATCCTTTTTCAAATGCCATGAGAAGTATAAGGTCTTGTTCACCTTCTTCCTCACTATCAGACAACCCATCACTATCTTCATGAGTATAGAAGCTCTGTTTGGACCTAAAATGATTCTTATTCCTTCTTGCTGCTTCCTTCCCTTTTTTATGTGTTTCTTTATAAGGACATTTAGTAGCATAATGACCAACTCTTCCACAATCAAAACATTTGAAAGGAAGCTTACCTCTGAACCGTCCTGTCCCGATTTGAAGTTTCCTTATGAAGTTTATCTCATCTTCTTCTGAGATATATCCTGATCCTTCTGTTGTTTGTACGTCCATTCCTTTTGTAGAAGTTCTAAAAACTGCATCTTTGACTTCGGACGGTCCTCCTCTTCTCATTTCATAAGCAGTTAGTATGCCATGTAATTGCACCACAGTAAGATTTTGAAGATCCTGCTTTTCTTCAAGAGATGATACTTTTGACTCAAATTTTGCAGTTAGAGATCTTAAAAATTTTTCAACCAAGGTAGATTCGGTTATTGTTTCTCCTAGATTTCTCATGCGATTTACAATATCATCAAGACGTAAAAAGAAATTGGCAATGCTTTCCTCATTATTCATTTTAAGATTCTCATATTGAATTCTGAGAGTTTGCAGTTTAGCACTTTTTACCTTTGCATCACCTTCATAACTTAGAATGATTTTGTCCCATATGTCCTTTGCTGTGTTCAGCTGCATGACTTTGACAAATTCTGATTCAGTTAGGCTTCCTAACATAGCATTCACTGCTTTTGCATTTGTTTCGTAGGTTTTTATTTCTACTGGATCTGTTGGTACTGCAGATGGATATTGATATCCTCCTTCAACAATAGCCCATACATCTTCTCCTAGAGACTGAAGATAAGATCTCATCCTTGTTTTCCAGAAGATTAAATTGTTTCCATTGAAGAGTGGAGGCCTAATAGATGCCATTCTGTCTTGATTGCTCATTTTGATTGATCTTCCTTCTAGCGGTTAAGCCTTTTCAGAAGGACCAGGCTCTGATTCCAATTGTTGAAAAGATACTGAGAGGGGGGGGGGTGAATCAGTATCTTGAGCTATTAACAATTTTTCACTTTTCTTTCACTGAAAAAATCTTAGTCTACTTTATAGTGACTAGTTGTTGTATATTCTTATGAAAACAGTAGTGCATCCAGACATCATATTATGGATTTCTTCATTCATCAGATGTCTTTTAAACAGTAATTCAACAGAATAAACTAACACAGATGAATAGGACACATGAACACCAGGATTTAAGGTGGAAACCCAAATAGGGAGAAAACCACCGCTGTTGTTGTCTCTGTCTTCAATGATTATTATTAAGAAAACATTCTACAACAATGTACTAGTGCAGACTTATACTAGTACGAAGGCTTCTACCTGTAGAAGGCTACAACCTTCTCTCGTTTACCAGCCTTTCCTGGAAGGGAGATTCAACCCCCTGAAGATAGCACCAGCTTCTACTGGTAAAGGGTTTAACCCTCATACTCACTGCTGACCACGTTTCATTAATTTTTACACTGGATCAGGCAGTTTCATCTAGTGGTTATGACAGTAACAAAATTTATCTCAAGAGTAAACACAGATCTACAGACTGTCAGGAAGTTATCAAAAGACACATATTAAACCACTCAATAAACCTGGAGATGATGCTTCTGATTTCATAGTTGTTGAACCCACAGTAGAGATCTCTCTATCAATGTAGATTTGTCGCCCAACTGACACAAGGAGGTTTCTCTTTCTTCAAATCTTCCATGCTGCCTGCACAAATGACCTCACCCGCCAGTAGCTATCCCTACTGTCAAAAAATGGCCTCTGCTTCCTGCAAAAGGACCTCTGCGACCTATCACAGTCCTCCTTTGCCTCTACCCTGCCCTACTATAGGAAGGGCATCGACCCCTTCTTATACCCATTGGTCTAGAACCCGTTCAATGCTCATCGAGTCCCATATTTATTACTCAGAGGAAATCAGGCTCCTATATTTATTGTTCAGGGGAAATCGGCCCCCTTTTTAAAATTTTTAAATTGAATCTACGCGCGCCCCGTTTTAAATCAATGGTTCTGATCAATTCTGTATCTGACGATCCAGATTCACTCGTGTTTTTCGCGATATCGGGGTTTTTGAGGTCGAGTGACTTTGTTATTTCAAAGTCTCGATCCCCGATGCCAATGCATCCCTTTCCATGCGCTAGCCCTGCTGCCTATAGGCCTTGGCTCCATAAGACCATCAATACATGACCTCGGTCAAACCTCTCATCGGGGTTTCGGTGTTTTCGATGTCACCATGCACATGCCTCCGGGATTTTCGATCCCCGATTTCCCGATGTGTTTCAGCCCCCCCTGGCTGACCCTGGTTCATGTGACCGTTACCTGTAACTGCATCCTTATCTCTGACAGCTGGCATCCACTAATCCTCTGTCATCCTTCGCTGCTGTGCTGACAGTTGTACCCCACTTATCGGGATTTCATGGATCGCGATTTTGAAATGCACAAAACCTTTGTGCCCGGGATCTCTGATATCTCGATTTGCGATATGCTGAATCGCTCCTGATTTCCGACACCTTTCCCTCAAATGGATGGTCTCGATACCTTCGGGATTTTGAGACTTTCGATCTCTCGTTTCCTTCAACCTCAGGAACTCCGATTTCCCGATGTCTGATATGCCGATGATGCCATGATCTTCGACACATGTCCCTTAGATGGACGGTCCCAATCATTGATGCCTCTGCTGACGTCACACGTGGTTTGACACGTGTTAGATCCTACCACATGTCACTCTGATTCGTGACTTTCATGTGCCTGAAGTGTTGAATCTGCCTGACACCTATCAACCTCTGATTGTGCCACGTGTCCCTGGGTGACGTGGTCTACCGATGTGAGTTGGATCAATGGTCCAGATCACATGTTGATCTGACGGTTCAGATTCAGTCAGGATTTCGCATTTCGCGAAATCGGGGTTTTCGTTGCATTGTGTTCTTTGCATTATGATATCCCGATCCCTGATTCTCCGATGAAGGAGATCAACGGACCAGATCTAATTCTTGATTTAACAGTTGAGATCATATCACGGTTTCGGGGTTTTCATTGTCAAGGAACTTTGACATATCCAACTCGCGATCTTCGAAACTCCGATGACTATGCTTCTGGTCCATATGACCATTATCCTCATGACCGTAGCCAAACCTTCACTCCCTTTAAAGACCTTGCAGGCTCTCATTGATCCAATGGTGGTCGGGTCCCTGCGCTTGGATCTAACGGCTGAGACCTATCCTCCTATCGAGCTTCTCCCGGTGGCACCCGATCGTTGCCACGCATCCTTCCAAATAGACGGTCCTGATTATGTCGGGATTTCACCTTGGTTTTTCCCGATGGTATATCTCCCTCGCAGCTTCTGTCTGATCTGACGACCCTCGTTCTTTTGGGAAATTTGAATGAGATCTTGTGGTTGTGGATCTCTGTCTTCCTTCTCTTCTGCAAATTCGGGATTTCACCTTGGCTTTTCTTTTGTTGCGCGCGTTTTCTTCAAGGGATTTTATCCTTCATATCCTTCCATCTCCGTTGTTGCCATCAATGACAACAACCATCATCGTTGCTTGTTCAATATTTGCCAACAGATGAGATAATGAGAATGTTGAGGATGCATACTCAGAACTGGATGCATAATCTCATAGAGAAAGAAGGATAAATTTGGGCATAGTTTCTTTGTTTCTTCATTCTATATCCTCAAATGACCCCCCTAGGGCCCTTTTATATGGAAATTAGATGGTTATTCGGTTCTTAGAAGGGATACATGAGGTAAAAATGGTTTTGCAACCCATCATATCCCGTAAACCCCACTGGGAAGCGTAGATTTTTTTATTTATTTTTCAACTTTTGTGAGTGTAGGGGGGATGCATATGTATCAGCTCGTGTATGCACATGTGTTGCATGTGTATTAGGACACGTACACCTTGAAAATGGAGTTTTTAAGAAGAAAACTCAGTAAAAGTGATTTTCAAGTGTGTATATGGATAAGCCATGATAAAAAATGCATAATGATGGAATTTTGGACTATAACAAAAAGGACTTGCCACTTCATTGCAAAACCCATGTATGCACGATAACCCACCAAACTAATAGAGAGGGGAAAATAGTTTCTACTTTCTAATTTTGACCATAGTGTTTGACACATTTGTTAGATGTGATTTCCTAATAAGAACTCCTTGTTACTAACATATTTTTCACTCATTATTGAATTCCTAGTTCAATTATGTGGCCTTGGAGAATTTACTCTCCAACCCTACACCAAGGCCCTAGAACTTAGACAAAAATATGTTTTCTATAAAGAAAACATGTAATTCCTTTTAAGATTAATGTTTCTTTTCATGTTTGTTTTTTACTAAAAGATATGGTGTGAATTCCAATGGAGTTTTCTACTCTTTCAATTTCCTAAACTTATAAGGGAAAAAGGATTAAAATGCAAATTATGATTTTTTTTCTTTTCCTTTTAATGAATACTATGTAAAACTTGGAAGGGATTAAGAGGTTTCTTTTTTTTTATAAACTTTTTAACAATGCAGTTGAATTGCTCTAGAAAACCAACAAACATAAATTCAACAATATGCAAAATCTATAAAACAAACCAACTCCTACTTGAAACTTTCATTAGAAAAAAAAAAGATACTAAAAATGCAATGTGACCTATTTTAATTACTTTTTTATTCAAATGAGCTAAAATGAAAAAGCTTAAGATGCACAAACCAGTAAATATTTTATACTTAACTTTTCCAAGCATAAACAAACTCAATAAGGTAGGGAAAAGTTGAAAAACTCTAAATTTTTCACTTTCGGGACTCATCCATGCCTATTTCTGCAACAACAAGAAAGAAAACGAAAAAATGGTCGTGAGTTTATATATAGTAAAAAGAATAATTCTGAGGACAAGGGAAAACAAGAAAGAAGGAAAAAACAACTACCCATAAATTAATCAAGCAATCTTGCATGCATCTAGGATTTAATTGTGCACACTACAAGGTCTACAATAAATTCCTAACATGAAAAGGAGCAAGAAAAACACCCAAAAAACAAGGAAAGAAATCCAAGTTCTTTCCCTAGTGGAGTCAACAATTTTGTTGTAGGGAAACTATCTAAAGGATAAGCAATCAAACCCTCATTGAGTGGGTGTGGCTCAATGAAATATAAAGGGATAGATAACATATTTATTTCTCCTAAAACTAACATGAGTTTTAAAAAGTAAATAAGAGAAGGTAGAAGGAGAAATTTTTTATGTTGGATGGTTTTCTAAAGTATCCATTGACTTTTTCCTGATCTCACTCTAGTTCCTCTACTTCACCAAATAACCTACACAATCATCCAACAAGTAATACCTTCACCATTCCTCATCAAGCAATAAATATAACTTGAATGAAAAAAGTATCAATCTAATAACTCAAGCTAAATGAAACAAAACCTCATTAAAGAAGTAATAAGATCCATAAACAAATATTTTTTTTTCTTTGGGGGGTGGTGCAAGTGAAAGAAAATAAATCTATATTTATTAAATGAGAGTTACAACATCAATTATTACCTTGAGGTTCACCACTATACTCTTGTCTCCGAGACCCAAATTTCTCCTCCTTAGTCACAAATCCACCTCCATTAAATAAACATGATTCATAAATGTATCATAGTAAGCTAGACAAGTGAATGACTAATAGCTCTCACCTAACCTATAATCACACTAATGCGAATTCCAGTATTCAATAATGATATCGAACTCATGACCAAGGATTATCACTAGAATTTGATACATAGGGACACTTGCATATATAATCCCATTCCTTACCTTTGGCTTTCTTACTTATAGATTCTCGATGATAGAATAAAGAACTGCATGGAATGCATGCCATGCCCTTGTGAGAAATTCACAACACCACATGAGCTTTTGGATTTCTCCAACTCATAGATTTTCATCTCTCCTCATGAATTTCTATTTTCTGAAGATTTAAGGGTTGGACGCGTGTTTTATATTGGAAAACCGCAACCAACCATGTCTGAGCTTTGGGGAAAACATGACCTACTAGGTCTAACCTATGGGAAATCCATGGAAAAGAACTCATTCTGTAAGGAACAATGTGACCTTTATGTCCTTTTGATAATCAAGTCTTTTGTAAGAAAATCATCTTCATCTAATAGTTTATTTTTGTTCCTTACATGTATTGGTCTATGGTGCCAAATAGAGGTGTAATAGGGAGAGATGGAATTGAGAAAGTAGTATACATTGTATCCTAAGGATCCTATACATTAGGGATAGAAAATTCATCTTGGGAGTGGGGATCATAATAATCAGAATCACGAAATGCATCCATGGATAGTTTGGAAATAGGAGAAGGAGGAGCTTTAGATATCAAAGCGAGTCTCACCATTTTTAGAGTATATAGGGAAGTAGATGGGTTAGAGGTGTTGATTTTAAGAAGGTTAGGGATATCGATAGGTGGGGAGGGTTTGAACTCATAAATATAAGATTTGGGATTTCCAACATGTTTAGGAACAATAACTTGGAGGTTGTGAGGTGACATTGTAGGTCATATAAGCAAGTATCAAGGGAGGGTTGGTGAATGGTGGTGTGGGAGTATACAACATTGACCTGATCATCAATAGATATGTGATAATCATAAATGTAGTCAAGAATACATTGGGAACAATACATCCATTGATATTTCCAATTAAAATGTTGGGAGATATATGGTTCAGATTCATTGGTGCTACAAAATAGTGGGGAAAGGCTATTATTGAATGGAGGGGTTGCAAATTTTTTTTGAGAGGTGGGTATGGACTATGGCCTTGAATGAATGTGAGTGGATTCATAGACCATAGAAATTTTATCAATGGGGGATAAAGAAGGTTAATGATATGGAATATGGGATATAGAGATCTTGATCTATATATGTTGGTTAGGGGTAGCAATAATGGTTTGGCTAGAAAAAGTTTTTAAAGCAATATGGGCATATAAAGAACATGTTTTTCAATGGTATTTTAAGATTAATGGTTTCATAAAGGATTTATTCTGGATTTGGTAGTCAACACCATATATAAGTTCTTAGATAGCAGGGTAATACTGCATCCAATCATTTGAGAGAGTGATAGAATGGCTCATGTAAGAGGTGTTGAGAGATTTCAAGAAACCTTTGGCTAATAAATTGGGGACAATCAACAATAAAATTCACATATTGAAAAGTAGATTGACAACCTATAATGGAATAGGTGGAACCAATAACATATATAAACTAGAAAACTTGATTGACAACATATAATGACATAGGTGGAACCAACAACATAAATAAACCATTGATTTGATCAAGTAAAGAACCTAAGCATACTCAATATGATTATCATCAAGATCCATATTGAAGCCAAGGTGAACATGGAATAAAGCATATTTATTTAGGCATATATCGAATAGGGAAATAATCACATGGTATTATTTCATATGATGAACATTGAGGAGAGTTGCAACACACTTAGCATCTATTTCATAGTCAAAATAAGGATGAACAATAATATCAATCTCAGAACATTCAACAACAATAGATTTTTGAGAACCGGATCAAGCCATATACTTAGAATAGATGAGAGGGACAAAAATGGGTTGGATACCCATGCATAGAACAAATCACTTTGTGTCATATCCCCACTTTTGGATTCTCCTGTTAGGAAGTGGAAATGAATTCCATGGCTTGTCAGTTAAGAAAAAGATAGTCAAAAGGTTATATTTAATGTCACTTAGTTAGGAGATTTTATGTATTTAAAGTGACATTATATTAATAAGTTACTTATTTGTTATTAAAAGTGACTTTTAATCCTAAAGTGAAAGTAAAAAAGGGGATACAAGTCATATTTGATTTATTCAAAAAGGGGATAAGGGTTACATTTGATTTGGTCAAAAAAGGGAAAGCTCTAGAAGGAATGGAAAAAGGATAAAAGGAGGGGTAGAGCTTTACTTTGATATTATGATTCGATCTCTCATTTTGGAGGTGCTCTTGGAGCCATTGTTTCATTAGGGTTTGGCAAAACCCTTCCACTATTGGTTTAGTTTTGGTGGTGCAATATCCACCTTAGCTCTACAAGAGAGAAATCCACGCATGATTTCCATTGGATCCTAGACAAGAGGGGAATTCATCTAGTATTTACATTGGAGCTTCAGTTGAGTTTGTTTCAATTGGAGGTAGATCGATGTGCATAGGGATTTGACAAATTTTTTCAAAGGAGGTCGAGTATCGATTTTGCAGAGGTCGAGAGGGTTTTGGGGAGACCGTGACAAGATTCATGCCTGCAGGTTGAACATAGGGAATCCTGCAAGGCCCCACATGTTGTTCAACCATGTCCTATGAGGCCCCACTTGTTGTGCAGCCTCATCAAGTGAGGATTTCTATGAATTGGAGCTACATGCATGTTGAGGTATAGATGAATAGATCATGGTGGTAGGTGTTTTCTAGAACAAATTGATACTACACCAACGAAAGAGAGATAATACAAAGGAAGACATATCTTGAGGATATCTTGGGCATGATTACAAGGTTTATTGTTGTTGTTGTTAGTAGAAATTGTTGTTTCTTGGAAGCTAGTAGATCTGTGTATTTAGGAGGGTTGGAAACTGTTGTTATAGCCAATAAGGATCTTTATATTTATTGTGATTTGGATTTCCACACCATAATAAGATGCCATGTTTATCTTTTCTAATCCTTGTGTAATGGGTGCATGTGATGTATTTGACAATATTTTTACCTTGGTGATGTATGAAAACTATTTGTAAGGAATTTGTAACAAAGTCTTTGATAAAATCACACAAAGAAAAATAATAATTTGGGTAGAAAAAATAATATTTCCACGCATCCTAGTTGGGGATATTACAGTGGTATGAGAACTTGTGATCATCCCAACCTATGAGGGTATACAAGCTTCACTATTAAACTAAAAAAAAGGTGCAAGAAAGGATGGGAGTAGGTTTTGCACTCAAATGGTTGAGTCAGATGGAGGAAGATCTAGAGCCTATGTTTGAAATATCTAGGACACTAATAATGATTAAAAACATTCCTTGCCACTACCAGAAGTATCTAACGTTGGGTGAGGAGATATGTGCATCTTCTCCTTTTAAAATATAGTTCACCCTCAATTAAGGATGTTGTCCTAATAATGTGGACGAGGATTCATTTAAAGGCATAGGGAAGAAATTAAAGAGAAATGAGCATGAAGAATGGGTGGAAGAGCATACATCTAGCCATGCAATTGATGTGTGCATAGAGGAATACCAAACAACAGCTTCTGATACATCATCAAAAATGACCGATGAGGTCGATCACACTAGTGTTCTTGATGGAGAAGATGAAGCTACAACATCTTGTCCTACTTATGATGAATATGAGAATATTCTATGTAACACCCTCTTTCCCTCAGCTTGTAATTAATCATAAAATAGGATTTCCATGATGAGGCATGTAGACAATGTAAATGTATTATTGTTTGAGTTGCCAATAATTGACTATGGGGGTGAATCCTTGAAAGTATTGGCCATGATATCACTAGAGGAAGAATGTGAAAAGATATACAAGAGGATTCATTATATAAAATAACCCCAAATTTCCCTTGATGAGGATGATAAACCTCCTTCGAACCCCAAGGAGAGAAATCAGTTAATGAAGAAAGGACCAGTGGTTGAATTATCAACCACCCCCATGAATGGGAGCATGGTATAGCTATAGAATGTCAGACTGAAGTACCACATAGATATGCAGACCCGAGCTTCCTTCTGACAAAAGGAAAATGATGGGTTGGGAACCTTCCGAGGGAAGGAAGGTAAGAGATATACATGGGGGACAACCAAAAAAGAGGGGAGGAGAGAGTGCAAGATCGTAAGGGGGATGCATAGATCTCTCCAGGGGATAAGGAATATAAGGCCGCAATATTGATGTGGGAGAGCATCTGATAAATCTCACTGAGGCCATAACAGAGAGATACATCTAAGATTTGTAGAGAATGGAATCTGAGCAGAAGCAAAACAAAGAAGGGATCCTTGAGAACTGTGAGAGTTCCCTGGTGATATCATGGCTTGGCACAAGGGTGGACAGAGTGATAAGAGTGATTGCCTCTGAGCCTATGGTAGGGTGGAAGGATGAACACCCACAGTCATTCAGTTCGTGACAACCTTTAGTAGGTAAGTATTCTCCTACCCTATGTAATTGAGATGTAAATGTGTACTGAAATTGGATATACTGTGAATGTTTTCAGAGATGTGCATGATTTCTTAATGAATATATTGTATCCCTTCTATTTCTTCTTGGTTTTGCAATTAAGAAAGTAAGAAATTATATGGTTCGGGCATGGCTTGTTCTCATAAATGCTTGTGTTCCCTGGTGGCTTAAGCCAGAGCCACAAACTGTGATTTCGTCGACCTTAGGTATAGTTTCATGTACGCATGACTACCCACCTATCGTCCTGAGTCGCTTGGAGGAAGGAGTGGGCTAAGCTTAGGAGAGGTAGTGTAGATATGCACAAGATCTCTGCAAGTTAAGAAGAAACCGAGAAACCACTTAATTCCTAGACCCAATGAAGGTGCACAATAGTTGCACCGAAGAACCCCTCTATGTCTTAAGCCCAGGAGAAAGAATGTAACGCTCTTCAATCCTTCATAACCGATGAAGATCCAAAGGGATAGCGAGATATTCAAGTATCAAAAGGGAGTATCCTTTGTTTGGAGGAAGACCTATCCAAGTAGTGCACTAGGCCAACACTCAGTGGAAGTATTGAAGAAAGCCAATTGAGGGTTGGTCAAAGCGCGAGGAGTGCACGTAGAGAGGACTTGTTCCAAGTCCTAAATATCAAGAGAGATAATGTCTTTAGAATGGGGGTTAGACCCGAGACATCGAGCTCAGAGAAGAATAATCCCTAAAAACCAAGCTCAGAAGATACAAGAAATTTTTAGAAGCGCAAATGAGGTCTAAGAGGTGAACTTGTTTCAAATTTGTAAGCTCAAGAGGGAAAGCCAAAGTCGAAACATTTGGAATCTTCCAAGTTAGGAAGAAATCACAAGCTCAGGAGAAAGGTTTCAACAACCGTAGATCAATGGAGGAGGAGGACATCTTGACCATCAAATCCATCTCCAAACACCCATCAAAGAGCACGGGAGGAGAATAGGTCTCAACCATCAGATCTGAAGCGCATGGACCAACAGTTATTGGATCCGAAGGAAGGCGCACGAGACAAGCTCCAAAATCATCAGATCCATCCATCAGAAGGGACGCATGGTGAGAGCTCATAATTTCATTGACTCATAGAGAAAGAAGGTCAAAGAACATATTGTTCAAACTCACGATGTGCAAAATCGCAATTTGATCGTAGCCATCCATCAAGGAGGGCACATGGAGAAAGTTCAACACTTCACTGACTCACGACTTGAAGAGGTCAAAGAGTAGAGTCGGGAAAATTCATGAAGTGCAAACTCACATAAATATCATAGTCATTGATCATCCCAAAATATCATAGCCATTGGCTATCCCGATATCATTATAACTTTCCATTTGGAGGGATGTGTGGCAAGAGACCAGCATTTTGATAACTCTTAGGAGGGAAAAGTAAAAGAGGGAAGTCATTAGAACTCGTGATACGTGAAATTTTGATGCTCTTAAGAGTTGGGCCCCAAGTCACGGTGAATGGTAACATGGATGGAGGCCAAGGGAGGAGCTAGCATCTGTTAAGCTCCTTTCGACATTCAGGAGTCGGGGAGTCAGGGTTGGCTCAATCGCAAAGTCGCGATATAGGAATTCACAAAGAGATATGAACCGTTAGATCCAGAGGAGAGAGAACCATTAGATTTGGGAGCCCCGAAATGTCGACATCCCAGAATTCGGGGATGTGAAGAAAGTTTTGAATAAAAGGTTGCAAGTCATGAAATTCTGATTCGTGAAGGGAGGATCTTGACCATTGATTGAGAGGAGGAGTATAGACCCTTGATCTACCATAGAGCAGATATCAGGAAATCAGGTATTGGAAGATCAGAGGTGAAGAGTCTTTTGACTTTACGAAACACAAATTCCTGATGCAAGAAGGAACAAATCCAATCGTTGGATCGTAGGAGTGTGTGGACCGCTCATCTGGTGTCGGGGTTCCAGAGATTGAGAGAACGAAGGTGAGTCATATTAGGAATTCTTGATACGTGAAATTATAGAACACCTTTTGAATTGGCATTTGGTTTAGCCATCGTCATAGTTAGAGGAACCTAGTGAGAAGAGCTAGCACTAATAGAAAATATTGTTGATCTAAACATTAGGGATTGTGAGTTCAGGAAGAAGGGAGTCAAGAGAGACACGCATGCAGGAATCGAGAAGTTGTGAAACACAACGCGCCTTTTGGGCACTCAGCCAGTGGTCAAAGGTGGTGGTCACGTGGAGGAGGATATGAGAGAAGTTAGCCAGTGCCAAGCTCTTGTCAGGAGTTGAATATTGAGAGAATCGATGTGGATCATTCACAAAGTCCCGATACATGAGAGTGCGACACACCTTTTTCATAAGCATGTGGTCACAGCCATGGTTGTGTGGAGTATAGGCTCACGCTTGGTGCTTAGTCACATAGGCGAAGTTTCATAAAAAGGACCTGTGTTTTTGTTCCTAAGAATCCAGCAGGGAATTGAAGAGCTTCTCTAGCTCAACAGAGTTGAGAATGATCCTTGACAAGGAGATCGGACTGGTTCCTTGAACTTCTAAATTAGGAACTAGGAATGGAGTTCATGTCCTTTAAGAAAATGAAAAGAGAACGTTTTTAGTCCTCATCGTGGGGGTGTTACAAAATGGTATCAGAGCATGGTTACAACACTTGGCCTACTTGGTCTCATGCACGAGTCGCATAAAGAGGTGTTGTTATCTTCATTTACTCCTTGAGGAGAAGGACTACAGATTGAACTGGTGATTTTAGGAATTCTTGTTGAATTCAAAAAAAGAATTTCTTTAGCCCTTTGTCAAAGTGATAAATACTCTTACCAAAGTAGGAATATTCTAATTAACATTTATAGTAAGACTTGAATGTGGATAGTTGAAGGTGGCAAGGTTCTGTCAACGGTAGTTGAAGCTTGAAATTCGAATGACCCGATGTTAGTGACACTACCTCTAAGAATGGGCAGTTGGAACATTAGGCACTGATGATGGCTGGTTATATAATGGTTAATGCCTTTGTGGGATTAAAGGAATCTGATAGGATCAGGTAGGATCCTTGGCAATATAATTACTACTCTATATTAAACTTGGAGTATATAACGCCTCATGACCAGGGGAAAGGTGACATTGGTAAGTCCTATAGAAGTTGAGGCAAGAAGGTTTTTCTTGCCAATTGTTATAAAAATAAAAGGGAAAGTGACCCTTTCCTTGAGAAAAGGCAACATCAGTATGAGTTATAACTATGAGATTAGTCGTGTAAGCCACTGTAATATCTAACTAAAAGAACACTAATGATAAAACTAAGCTAGTATGATGAATACTTAGTTGTGTGTGTATGCTTGAGTGCATGGATTTAATGCATTATGAAGCTTCTTGATATGAATCCTGATATTAATACCAGTTAGGTACGAATGATATTAAATGTGCAAGTGATGCACATGTATGATGTAAGATTATAAGTATACTAAAATCCCAATATGCTTTCCCTGATGAGTGAAGTGTGAGGCAAGCATAGCACTTGCCAAGATTGAATGAATACCATGGATGCATGGTTGACTCCATTTTGAAGAGTCATGGAAGTTATGGTTTGAATGATAGGTTAAGAGGAATGTTATCCATCTCCCCAGGAAAAGCCAGTACAAATAAATGAAAGAATAAACGAGCAAGGATGCTTTGTTGTCGTGATAAGAGGCAAATGATTATGCCTTTGGGGATTGCATGAGAATGATTGTAAACAATCATGAGTTGAATGATTTTAAAGTAGAGATGTATGTAGACTATGAAATATACCTATGGAAACTACACATAGGCTTATGATTATGAGTATACCTAAGTACATCATGGATGTAAGTTATTAAAAACTAGAATATGTGTGGATGCATAATCTGGAATGCATGTTAGAAATGTATGTCTATGTCCCTTAAAGAATTCTTATTAAAAGGATGAAGCTAATTCAAGCTTGAGGCCATCCCAAATTGTGATGGATATGCAATAAGGAAGTTGCATGCTAAAGGAGTTCCCTGTGGTGGAACTGTGTGAAGACTCTGTCAGGAAAACAAGGTCACAACCTTAATGACTGTTGAGAATTAAGCAGTGAACCACAAGCTTATATATATATATATATATATATATATATACCAAAATCATGGATTACATTTTGAAAAACATCACGTAATGAGTAGAAGAATAATAAATGAATAGTGACCATCCCGATGACCGAATGGTAATGTGTTGGATGCACAGGTTCATGATCCATTATGAACAAAAAAATTTCTATTAAAGCATATTGTTGTATTCAAGGGTTAGGGTGAGGCCTAACCAAGGTTGCTCAGGAAAAGAGCAGAGAGATCACAATAAAAAGTAGATTGCATAAGTAAAGGAGGAACACTTTCCTCACCCTAAGAACCCTAAATTGTTTAATATAGTCGTAGGATTAAAAGAGCAGTTTTGGAAACGGGTATAGTTGATAAAAGGAAACTAAACCCTATGAGTATGATTAGATGAATAAATGAGTATGTTTAACTGATTATACTTGGTTGAAGCCATGATTAAGAAAAGGCGGTGAGGCCTTAGAGATAACTCAATTGGGCTGAAAAGTCCCAGGCAGTTTGGGAAGAGTTAGAAGAAGGGGAGAGTCCTCAACTCTTCCTTGCTGAGTATTATGTTTTCTCTTGGATGAGAAAACTGATTTACTAATAAAAGAAAATGTTTTGACACCATAGTGATAAGGATTGTATGGCTGAAGATACAATCGAAATATGTTATGTTGCACATGTGGAAACATTTGAGGATAACGTGATGAAGTGCATGAAGATATGCAAGGACATTTTGAAGATGTTTTATGAATTCAAATGTTGTGATATGTGCATTTGGTTTAATATTACAACTAATGTAATTGTGACTATGATGATGTATGCTATGTATAGGAAGGAATTGGAGCTATTGAGAAAGACAATTGCCAATTATGGGAAACCTCAAGAAAAGGGTGACCATGGGAAGGTTGTGGTCGAAATATTGTTCACAGGACTGTGAGTTCTAGTAGCAAAGAATAGAAAGATCAGAAAGAGAGTGCTAGTAGCCAAGAACAGGTATAAAAATGTTCATGCTTATGTGGCTCAGGGTATGAAAGGATTCAGGTGAGAATATCGAAATATTTTATTGTCTCATGATATACACGAAATTTGAGAGGGCAGTTGTATGCCATGGATACCCAAGTAGGGTATGATTCAGGAAGAAGAACCCGAATGTTGGAGGTGTGAACCTTTGCAGTGAAGACTAATCGTATGATGTAGAAACATTTGAACCAAATGATCTCTGTTGACTCAAAAGGTCAAAAACCTTTACTAAGAGAATTTCTTGGGTGGCCATGAGTGTTGGCACCCTGGTTATTAATGAAGGAAGAATGCTTAAAGGAATTCATGTGAAACTGTTAAGTTTCATGTGTACTGATTTGGGAACGTGATCGGCCTATAGTAGGCAGTCTTCTCCTGCTGTAAGAATGAAAGAAAATAAATAAACCATATAAGGAAAAGGTTGGTTAAATCCCAACACACCATGGCCAAGAACCAGACATAAAGTGTGACAAACTTGAAATCAATGCAAGAGTGCATTGGGTATGAATGTGTCTGTGAATACTGGCACATTTGTTAAACCCTTTGAAATGTTGAATTACGTTTTGAAAAGTGTGGTATGTTGAAATGAGGCATAGGCAGGGAATAGGATTCTCTTTTTATATTTATATAGATGTGATGAACTGTTAGTAGGCATGGTTTTGAATATAGATGTATATATACATGGATGCATGAGAGACTAACAGTTTGTTTGGCTATGAAAAGAATGAATTGCAGGGAGAAAAAGGGTCTTGTATATGGTATTATTGTAAGTGTTAAGAACCAAACATCAATATAGCATAGAAAAACTTCAGGAAAAGTACTCAACACCTTGAAAAAGAGATAATTTCAGATAATAAGCCTCTTCGAGGGGGCAACCTCCTTTTACCCCACTTAAATGTTCAAGTACAAGATGA
>ML783704.1:362838-411463 GCA_009831015.1 Picea engelmannii
TATGGCCCTTATAAGGTGTTGCAAAAGATTGGTACTATGGCATACAAATTGGAGCTGCCTGCATCTTCACGAGTACACCCAGTTTTCCATGTTTCATGCTTAAAGAAGGTTCTAGGCGACAAGATCCTAGTTCAAACTATATTGTCAGAACTTGACGAGGAAGGAAAAATCATATTGGAGCCTGAATCCATCACTGACACAAGAATTCACCAACTGATGAATAGATCCATTTCAGAGTATCTCCTTAAATGGAGGAAGCTATCGGCTAAAGATTCCACTTGGGAAGATGAGTCTTTTATACAGAAGCATCCAGAGTTACTCAAGCGTTGCAGAAAACACTTGTCTCAAGGGGAGGGGCATGTTAAGCCCTAATATTGGCTCATTACCACTTAATTGGGGCATATTAGATTAGTAATGTTATTTTATTTATGTCGGCTTTAGGCCATTAAACCTCCTAGTCTCCTATATATACCAAGGAAACATTTTCATTTTGAATCATCTTGTACTTGAACATTTAAGTGGGGTCAAAGGATGTTGCCCCCTCGAAGAGGCTTATTATCTGAAATTATCTCTTTTTCAAGGCGTTGAGTACTTTTCCTGAGGTTTTTCTATGCTATATTGATGTTTAGTTCTTAACATTGTTAGTATGCACAACTCTGAAATTGTTGTCACGACGTTATAAAGGTGTAATAAAATATATGTGCATGGGAAGCTAACAATTTGTTTGGTTGATTGAAGTTGAAGGTGCAGGAAGCAAAGGAGTCTTGGATATGGAAGTGTTGTAAGCCCATAAGGAAGACCAATTACCTGCTGAGCCAAACCACTATGGGAAGGAAAGTTCCATAATTATGAATCTGGTTCCTATACGGAACAAATATGAAAACAAAATATGGAATTTGGAAATCTGTGGGTGAAATATTTACAAGAAAATTTTTGAATTTAAAATTTATGATGATGTCTCATGAATTTATGTATTCTTGTGATGTGGGTGAGAAGAAAGATTTGTCCAAAAAGGACAAATGATGAACAATGGCTACTACTGAGCCATGAAAAGCTCATGATAATCCATGATCGCCTGAAACATATTGTGTTGAGGTAACACAAGCCGAAGAAATGCCTCGGTAGAGAAAGTTTGAGGGATACCTCGAATGTAAGACTCGATAGAGTCTCTGAAATTATTTTTGTGCAAGAAAACATTGGTAGGGAAAGATGGGTCACTCGAGGGACTATATAGTAGTGAAGGGGATGCCTGAGTTTTGGCCTGGAGGGTGAGTGACCGCAAGGAAGAGGAGACCTTAATAGTTCTTGTAAATTATTGGGATCATGCACATAGTGGGTAGTTCTTCCTATGCAAGAAAACCTTGGCAAGGAAAGATAGATCACCCGAGGGACTGTATAGCAGTGAAGGGGATGCCTAAGCCTGGGCCTGGAGGGTGAGTGACCACAAGGAATATGAAAGCTTGAGATTATTGTAAACTATTGATTGGGACCATGCAACCAATGGGTATGTAAAAACGATGAGATTGGATAACAAAACAACCATATGGTCAGATAATCATTGTCCTAAGATTATGAAAATTTTCCTAGAAATGTGTATACAATGTTTTTGCATAAGAATATGATTAACATGCTTGTTGTCCAAGAATTATTAAAAGCAGGTGACCAAGATTAAGGTTCTGAAAAAGAACCTGATTGAGAAAGAAAGATCGAGATTTCTGAAACAACTAAATGAGAAAGGCATGACAAGTGTTTTTGAGAAAGAACACCGAGGACGGTGTTCCTTTAAGGGTGAGGGAATTGTAACACCATGTTTCCCCCAGCTTGTAATTAATCATAAAATAGTATTTCCATGCCGAGGCATGTAGAAAATGTAAATGTATTATTGTTTGAGTTGCCAATAATTGACTGTGGGGGTAAATCCTTGAAATTACTCGCCATGATATCACTAGAGGAAGAATGTGAAAAACTATACAAGAGGTTTCATTATATAAAATAACCCCAAATTTCCCTTGATGAGGATGATAAACCTCCTTCGGACCCCAAGGAGAGAAATCAGTTAATGAAGAAAGGACTAGTGGTTGAATTATCAACAACCCCCATGAATGGGAGCATTGTCTAGCTGCAAAATGTCAACTCGAAGTACCAAAAATATTTGCAAACCCAAGCTTCCTTCTGACAGAAGGAGCGTGATGGGTCGGGAACCTTCCAAGAGAAGGAAGGTAAGAGATATACATGGGGGGCAACCAAAAAAGAGGGGATGAGAGAGCACAAGCTCGTAAGGGGGATGTGCGGACCTCTCTAGGGGATACAGAATAGAAGGTCGCAAGCTTGATGGGGGAGAGCATCTAATAAATCTCATTGAGGCCATAAAAGAGAGATATATCTGTGAGTTGCAGAGAATGGAATCTGAGCAGAAGTGGAACAAAGAAGGAATCCTTAAGAACTGTGAGAGTTCCTTGGTGATATCATGTTTGGCACGAGGGTGGCTAGAGTGCTAACAATGATTTCCTCTGAGCCTATGGTAGGATGGAAGGATGAACACCCACATTCAGTCAGTTGGTGACAACCTGTAATAGATAATTATTCTCCTACCCTGTGTAATTGAGCTACAACTGTGTACTGAAATTGGATATATTGTGAATGTTTTCAGAGATGTGCATGATTGCTTAATGAATATACTGTATCCCTTCTATTTCTTCTTGGTTGTGTAATTAAGAAAGTAAGAAATTATATGGTTCGGGCATGGCTTGTTCTCATAAATGCTTGTGTTCCATGGTGGCTTAAGCCAGAGCCATGAATTTTGAGTTCGTCGACCTTAGGTATAGTTTCATGTATGCATGACTACCCACCTATCGTCCTGAGTCGCTTGGAGGATGGAGTAGCCTAAGCTCAAGAGAGGTAGTGTAGATACACATAGGCTCTTTGCAAGGTAAGAAGAAACCAAGAAACCACTTAAGTCCTAAACGCTATGAAGGAGCGCAATAGTTGCGTTGAAGAACCCCTCTCTATGTTAAGTCTAGGAGAAAGAGCATAACGCTCTTAAATCCTTCATAACTGACGAAGCTCGGGAGGGATATCGAGAGATTCAAGTATCGAAAGGGAGTATCCTTCATTTGGAGGAAGACATGTGCAAGTAGTGCACTAGGCCAACACTCATCGAAAGTATTGAAGACATCCAGTTGAGGGTTGGTCAAAGCCCGAGGAGTGTGTGCAGAGAGTACTTGTTCCAAGTCCTAAATCTCAGGAGAGATAGTGTCTCTAGAAGGCGGGTGAGACTCAAGACATTGAGCTCATAGAAGAAGAATACCTAAGGACTAAGCTCAGAAGAGATAAGCGCATTTTAGAAGCACAAATGAGGTCCAAGAGCTAAACTTGTTTCAAGTTCGTAAGCTCAAGAGGGAAAGTGGAAGTCAAGACCATACATCAGGGCTCATAGGAAGTAAACATAAGGTCAAGACCTTTGAAACATTTGGAATATTCCAAGTCAGGAAGAAATCACAAGCTCAGGAGGAAGAGTTCAACAGTCGTAGATCAGCGGTGGAGAAGGACATGTAGACCATCAAATCCACGTCCAGACACCCATCAGAGAGTGCAGGAGGAGAACAGATCTCATCCATAAGATCTGAAGCATGTGGATCAAAAGTCGTTGTATCCGGAGGAAGGTGCATGAGACAAGTTCTGAAATCATCAGAGTCATCCATCGGAAGGGACGCGTGGCGAGAGCTCATCATTTCACTGACTCGTAGAGAAAGAAGGTCAAAGAACATACTATTCGAACTCACGGTGTCTGAAATCATGATTTTATCATAGCCTTCCATCAAGGAGGGCACGTGGAAAAAGCTCAACATTTTGCTGACTTGCGACTTGAAGAGGTCAAAGAGTAGAGTCAGGAGAATTCGCGAAGTGCAAACTCACGAAAAGATCACAACCATTGACTGTCCCAAAAGATCATAGCCATTGGCTATCCTAATATCATCAAAACCATCCATTTGGAGGGATGTGTGGTGAGATACCAACATTTCACTGACTCACAAGAGGGAAAAGTCAAAGAGGGAAGTCATGAGAACTCACGATACATGAAATTTCGATGCTCTTGAGAGTTGGGCCCCGGGTCATGGTGAATGGTCACATGGACGGAGGCAAAGGGAGGAGCTAGCATCCATTAAGATCCTTTTAGCATTCAAGGGTTGGGGAGTCAGGGTTGGCTCACTCACAAAGTCTCGATATGCGATTTCATGAAGAGAACTAGACTGTTATATTCAGAGGAGCGTGAACTGTTAGATTTGGGAGCCCTGAAATGTCAGCATCCCGAAAGTCAAGGATGTGAAGAAATTTGTTACTGAAAGGTCACAAGTCATGAAATTCTGATTCCCAAAAGGAGGATATCGAGAAATCGGGTATCGAAAGATCAGAGGTGGGGAGTCTTTGGACTTCATGAAACATAAAGTCCCTATACAAGAAGCAACGAATCTGAATTTTGGATTGCGGGAGCATGTGGACCGTTGATCTGGCATCGGGGTTTCAAAGATTGGGAGAATGGAGGTGAGCCATATCGAGGACTCTCGATACGCAAAAATACCGGAACACCTTTTGAATCGACACTTGTTTTAGCCATCATCATAGTTAGAGGAACCTAGTGAGAAGATATCGCATATAGGAACATCGGGGAGCATGAGTTGGGGAAGAAAGGAGTCAGGAGCGACTCGCATGTAGAGATCTCGAAGTCGTGAAATGCGACACACCTTTTGGGGGCTCAGCTGGTGGTCATAGGTGGTGTTCATGTGGAGGAGGATAGGAGAGGAGCTATCCAGTGCTAAGCTCTTTTCGGGAGTTGTCTATTGGGAGAATTGAGGTGGCTCATTCACAAAGTCGCTATACGCGAGAGTGCGATGTGCCTTTTTCATAGGCATGCAATCACAGCCTTGGTCATGTGGAGTAGAGGCTCACACTTGGTGCTTAGTCACATAGGTAGAGTTTCATAAAAAGGACCTGTGGTTTTGATCATGATATTCTAGCAGGTAATCGAAGAGCTACTCCACCTCAACAGAGTTGAGAAGAATCCTTGACCAGGAGGTCAGACTGGTTCCTTGACCTTCCAAATCAGGAACCAAGAATGGAGTTCCTGTCCTTTAAGAAAATCAAAACCGAAAATTTTTAGTCCTCGTCGTGGGGGTGTTACAAAATGGTATCAGAGCATAGTTACAACACTTCGCCTACTTGGGCTCATGCACGAGTCACATAAAGAGGTATTTTTATCTGCATTTACTCCTTGAGGAGAAGGACTGCAGATTGAACTGGTGATTTTAGGAATTCTTGTTGAATTCAGCATGTTAGCATTAGGAGTCACTCCTGGATTGTAGCAAGAGTAGAGCCCGACACCCATCAATTTATGTCACGATTTGTTTATCAAGGGTGATCAAAAGAGAGCAAACTCAGAATGATATCATTTTAACTCAAAATCCTGGGCTGAACTATGTATGAACAGGCTAGGTATTAGTCTAACTTCAGTCAGTAGGTTGTAGTAAGGGTGAGTAGGGGGAAGAGTTCGGTGAGAAAATGCAAAGGTTTGATGTAGGCATCAAGCTTCCAACAACCCAAAGAGGAAGACATTAAACACAAGAACTTCTTGTATTCAAATTACAAGAATAATAAAACAAATAATAACAACGTTACCATAAAACATTTATCATAACACAGTCACAATGATTCATGTGAATTATTCAATCATGAACTCTTCCAACATTAGATGGAAACAAGATGGAGTAAGAAATCTGACTGTCATTAAACAAGAAGTTTCACATACATATACATAACCTAGGAAACCAGTGCTTCATCAAAACTTTACAATAGGGAGCTTAGCTCTACCATCGATCCTTACAAAATCTGAAAACTGAGTCTATATACTCAGAGAAATTCACCTCCTTGGCCGCAGGAGGGTAGCTAAGATACCTAATTTAAGGCTTTACATGTGCATGATCTTCCTACAAAATATACATGCAACTTCTTATCTGACATTGCTTCAGACGACATGGCTTCTGTAGGGAAACATTCCATCGGAGTACCACAAACTGACTGCTTCTAACCCTCCCCATGCCTTTCATTTATGGGTTGAGTTGAGGTCTCAACCACCTGCTCAATCTTCATTAACTTCTTCTTCCATGGAGGGTGGCCGAGACTAAATACACAGATAGTGACTACATGTCAGCTTTCCAAAGCTTGGAGGCCAGCCTTCATTTCTTCAGGTTTCACTCTCAATGTAACCACATGGCCATGCAACTGTCTTCAAGGATGCTTCAACATTTTCCTTTTGGGGATTTCCTCATGCTATGTCCAAGATCCCTGATACCTTGCGTTGCAAAATCACCCTATCCAAACCAACGGCTTGATCTTCCCTTAGCATCGAATGCCAATATTCCTTCCTTATCCGGCTCTTAGCCATCTGTGGTCTGAACAGACGCCTATATTTTCCCTTTGGCCCTACTTTCCATATGATAGTGGGTTGTGACCTTGTGCTAAAACCAAAGGTGCTCCACAGATTTCAGGTATCAGCGATGGGAGGGAGTAAACTCCTCACCCTTGAGAATCCTGATTGTCGAAATCGCGAAGGGGGCTACATCGTGTTGGTGCCTTCCTTACCCCTTGCTCATATAATCACTGGCTAGGAAAGTGGGCCTATCCCAGGGGGATTTCATATCTCACATTTTGGGGTTTCGAAATGTAGTGGAGGAGCAACCCTTTGTCCTTTGAAGTCCCGGTAGCTGAAATAGAGACCGTGCTTTAGATGTGGGGCCCCTTCTAGCCTGTTAGCACTTGGTAAATTTCCTAGAGGTTGAAAGAGAAGAAATCTACAAAGGTAACTTTATCCAACCACTTTTAAAGCTGGGATCTAGCCCTTCCAGCTTCAGAGAGGGATATCTCTATAAGATTTAGCTTTGTTTCTAACTTTAGATGTTAGGATAGGTAAAGAAATAGGTCGTTTTTGTTGTAAGAGTGTTTTATGAATTTGTTGAAACAATCTACACATCCATTGGGCTATGGGGTCTATGTTTTAATAAATATGAGATACAAACTAGAAACGAGAAAGAATAATTCTACAGGGCGAGATAATATACTGATTGGATCTTTTAATAGCTTAAATGATGGTCAGAAGAAAATATGAGAAAGATAAATTCAACTAAGAAGCAATTAAGAATTCCTTAATTGAAAACACCAGAAGATAAACACTAAAATCTTTCGAGTCAGAAACAGGGTATCCAAGATAAATCCTGTAACATTCGTTACTCTTAAAGATTAGTTTCAGAAAACAATATGATCAAAAAGCAAGAATAACATTCAACTTAGAGAATAAACATCACCAGTGAATACACGCAAGAATCCTGTAAAAGTGCCTCCTTTTTATTAATGGTAGATCTCTTCAAAAATGTTACAGTCTGATAGTGTCATGGTGTGAAGATCAACAACCCTCAATATTTCAAAAGGTGAAGTATTTATAACCCAACTTACAAACGTTCCTGTCATAAATGATCAGGACGTGCTAATGTTATTTTTAGCCTAACTAATTTAACAAATCTCCTAAATTACGGAACTGCTTGATGACTTGGTGAAACTGCACGCTGATTCCTGGGTAGATCATTGATGAAGCCTTTGCATGACCTCATCTGACTGGACAGGTGACTGGACCTAGACGGCTCATCTACTAGTCGAGCAGATCGCAGAGTTCCTCCCATCTGAGATGACTAGGCATAGTGACTT
The DNA here is from genome assembly GCA_009831015.1 of Picea engelmannii. NCBI lineage: Eukaryota > Viridiplantae > Streptophyta > Pinopsida > Pinales > Pinaceae > Picea > Picea engelmannii. The sequence goes on from ML783704.1 coordinate 370,591, forward strand.
TGAGCAGTCTTCGATACACTTCATCCATTTCAGTATATTTGGCGAATGTAGGCTTGGTGAGGAATATGTATCGAATCTCATGTTGGATACTGATGTCCAACTGAAGGGCATCCAAGAAGGCTTTGTCGGTGATGCTCCCTTGTATGCATGCAAACTTTGAACTGTCCTTGGACACCTCAGCCAATCTCTTCTTGTAATCCGGAAGTGTCATCAGTTTATCATTAATAACCTTCAGACCAGGTAGACCTTTCTTTTGGAGAGCCTCAATCTTATTGAAGAACCTTTGTACCCCATGGTCCATGATCTTAACCTTTTCTTCCAGTTGAAGCATTAATCCTCTCTTGGTCAAAACTCTTTTGACCTCAAGGATGGTCTCTGTTTTGTCTTCAATCTTCAACTCTTCTAGCTCTTCTTTGGTCTTAGAATTGAGGAACTTGATGATATCATTCGCCTGTGTTGGCCTCTCCCCCAATTCTACTCTGATCTTCTCAATAGCCTGTTTACTCCTCTAGACCAACTCGTTCTGCTAAAACATGATTTGGATCATGGGACAGATATTGTTTATGGACTTTGTGATGTTTGTCCATACATTCTCTTTGACCTCAGCCAAAGTCTTCCCTACCACTATTTGCTTTTGGAGCTGCTGTAACTCCTTCTTGAGCTGCTCAGTTACCTGCTTTTCTTTGGAGAGACTGGTTTGGAAAGAAGTTTTGAGTTCCTGGAGGTTCTCAACTTCCTTTTTAAGCCTATTGATCTCTGTCTCTTGCAGGTTCATCTTTTCCATGGATTTGGCGAGGTCGGTTGTCCCCTCTCGTGGTGTCACTGGTGTTGTAGATGGGATTGTTGTCACTGCTGTTGTGCTTGCTCCTGAAATCGGAATGGCACTCAATGGAATGACTTCCATTGGCTTCATCTGTTCCTTCTCTTTTAATAATCTCTCCATCTCAACTTCCATTTATTTGAGCTGTGCATTCTGCTCCATAAGCAGTTTGATCATTTCATCCTTCTCGCCTTCTTTCTCTGCTATCTCCTTCGCCTGCGAGTCCTCTGTAGGTGGGAGCTTCAGCTGTTTCCTCAAGGAGGTGATGTCTACATTCTTCCTCTTTATCATCTCTTCTACAGCTTTGACGTTTGAAGGATCATAGCTGATCTTGAGGACCAGCTCCTCCAAAGTCTTGATTCTATTGTCCTTCGCAAAGGATGATATCTTCTCCAGCTTGAGCTATGTATGAGCATTGTTCAGTGATGCCTGTAATTTTGCTGTAGAAGCGGAAGCATGTGCCAACGTATGGAACACCATTTCCCCTGTCTGTTTGTCTAGATCCATTTGATCTGTTGGGTGCACATCCTTCGTCTGGAATTCGAAGGTGGCCCTCTTGTAGTCTGTGATTACCTTGGGGTCTGGTACCTATGCCTGGAGGAAGGCCATGTGCATCCTTCCCTTTTCTGTGTCAAATGAAGACAGCAGTCTATGCTGCGTAGTCGACATTTGCTTCCGAAACTGAGCATAAGTACTGCTGGTAAGGGTCTGATACTTTTTCTTAATCAGCTTGTACTTCTCGAAAATGCTCAACTTGGGCTCAGTCTTCCCTGGTTGAGTGTCCAGTGGGGAGTCTGAGGATTTCCTTGGCACTACTGGGGTGATGTCCTTATGTAGGCTTGATATAAAAGGTGGGATGACAGACTTGATCACTGTGGTAGGCGGGGTTTCTTTCTCCCCCGTAGGGCCAGGAACTGAAATTGTCTTGGGCCTCTTGGTGTGAAACTGGAACTCTTCGGACGACACCTCCGTGATAGGCGGAGATGATTCTTGTCGAGGCCTTTTTTCCTTAGGGACCTGTGTCATGGTCGTTGGTGGCACAGTGGTCGAGGGAACCTGCTGTTCCACTTTGACCAAGGTGTCAGGCACCCACACAGTCTGATTGGCAAATTTCTCAATTTCGGGCTTAGCTTCATGAACGTATGGGATGTTTTTGTTCTTCACCCGTATTTCTAAGATGATCCCGCAAGTATCATAATGCCATGGGAAGATTAAGAAAAACTTCATCTCTCTCAGCATCTGGTCTGCTTCTTCTCTTACACCATGACTATTGCAGATGAAGGAGCCAATCTGCCCCTTGATTCTAAGTTGCTGCTTTTTCTTCAAGAATACAAAATGGATGTCATCTGAATTCATGGTCTGTCTTATATACTCTAACGCAAAGATTCTTACTGGTACATACTTGGGCAGCTTGTAGGGTGCCAACTCGCACATGAATACTCTGATCTCAGTGTGGTTTTGATACAGGTACCAATCCCTGGTATTTTTGTTGTCCGAGAGATGCAAAAATTCTCTGGACTTCGTCGTTTATTAAAGGCTCGAGCCTGCTGCTCAACATGCTAACCACAGGGTGGTAGAACAGATCGATGAATGCCTTGAAGCTATATTCTATGGAGTTATTCTTCAGCAAAGAGGTCCATGTTGTGACTGGCTGAGGCCTTCCATCTATGTCCATTTTCTGCATGGAAAAACTAAATTTATCTACTTGATAGAAGACAAACATGTATGCCAATATAGATGAATATTTGAACATGCCTTCCGTGCCAAAATTCACGAACCGTTCATGAATATTATCTGCCAAGAAGGTGCTGAAATCAAACTGGGTGGTGGGCTTTTCATCAGTGGATAAAATGGATAGAAAACCAAGAATGGGCTCATCTACCCACTGGTTAGAATAATACCCTAGTAAAGCACAAAGGGAAGAAATGGCCTGGTTTCCCTTAGTGGAGAACATGGACGACGGGTAAGGGGGATTTGTGGAAGGGAATTGAGTGGAGGTGGGAAGGAAAATCTTGAATATTTGATCTCTCTGGGGAAAAGTCATATTCTGATACAACTCTATAAGGATTTCCAGGTTGAAAGGGGATGCAGAGTCGGCATGGGGAATTTGCATCATCTGGTCTATGTCTTCAGGCATGATGAGGAATAGGGTGTCTCTGGATGAGGAGATGACGGCTCTTTGTTCAGGAATATAGTGAGCCTGACATTTGAGCAAGAACTCAGGAAAATGGTGGATCTGGGGAAAGAGGTAAAGGGGTAAATTGGACTCCCAGAGTCCAATTTCATCACGCTGGTCCAGGAAAACCTCCCTGACCATGACTGGAGATATGAGAAATTGAAATCGCATTTGGTATCTGTGATCAATCTGTCTTTGTCGACCAGTGGGATCTTGTCCAAGTTGACAGGAGGTGGGAGAAAAGGATTCTCCTCTCCTTCTGCTTGTCTGGGCTTTGGCACCATTTTTGCGATAGTACCTCCAATAAACACAAAGTTAGTGGGGTCAACTGACTGTGGATGAAGGTAACGGGATGCAACGGAGGAGCAAGCGATGAGTTTCTTTGGTGCGACGAGTGAACAGAGAAAGTAGGGGAAAATGGTAATTTTATTTAAAAATAGGGTCGGTTGGGCGCGGGAGACAGGTCAGCTAGATAACGGATAGGTTATCTAGTAATAAATGGACAACGAGCCACTTGGGGGTGAGATGGCAGGTGACGGTGGCTTGGAAAATACAGACGGGTGACATGGTGGCTAGGGATTGGAGGTAAAAGTCACAATAAGGGGTTGGTCATGAGTGAAAAGGGGTAGGGGACTGACAATAGTTATGGGATGGGACATAACTCAGGAACAAGTAGAACAAGTGTAACCAGTGGAAAATGACGTCCATAAGTGACGGGGGGCTGTCAGATGGAAGATGGTGACGGGACATCGGGACCAATAGATTTATGCCACATCATAGAAGGGGCCTGCCAGAGGGAAATTGCAATTCCGGACCCCTCCCCCTCGGTTAAAAATAGATCATTCGGGGGGGTCTGAAATCCACTGTGGGCCACTGATCTGCCCGCCTGTTTCTGAGTTGTAGATCCAAGAGCGCTCTTTATCCCTCATTCCAGACCCCCCCTCCACTAAAGGAAGAATGGATGGGGGGGTCTGGAATGCAACCTGGACCATTGATTTAAGCGCTCATCCCTGGGCTGTCCAGATGCGCGCAAATGTTATCAGCGATTCCGGACCCCCCCCCCCCTTTGCCCAGCTAAAAGTAGAACGGTTGAAGGGGTCTGGAATGCTCTATGCACCGTAGATCTAGGTGCCGCGATCAGGACCGTCGAAATGTGCAGGGAGCATAAAATGGGGAGCGGAGAATACATGCGCTGGGAAAAACTTAGGATAAATGTGTTTTTATGGTTTTTTCCCCAAATTTTCAAATAAAAACCAACAAGGGACTTCGACCAAGCTATCCTTAAAGTATTTGAGACATGGTGCAATCATTACATCAAGATGGCTTTATTGGAACAAAGCAACAGGGCCACTAACCTATGTTCTAACCTAGTTTCCTATGACAGTTAACCCAGATTAAATTGTTGGGTTAAGAAATTACTCTACCCTAGGGCTATCTGACTAGGATTAGATAGTTTGGCCAGATTTATTCACTACCCTATCAACATCAAATTTAAAAAGAACTTGGCCATGCTTGAAAGGTATGGACCAAGTTACCATTATTGCATGGGGCTTTTATTTCAATTCTTTTATGCCCTCTTTTCTTTCTTTCTTTTCTTTTTTCTTTTCTTTTTCCTTTTTTCTTTTTCTTTTTTCTTTTTTCTTTTTTCTTTTTTCTTTTTCAAATTATTTGCAGAATGAAAAATCATTTGTCAACAAAAACACTAGAGACAGATAATATCCCAGTCACCAGTTGATTCCTATAACTTATAGGGTGATAGCATAGCCTAGACCCTCTGTTGCGTGTCTTCTAAGATCGGACAACCGAGATCACTCTCATTGAACATCCCTGATCCTTTCAGGGTTTCACACACCAGGGATACATGATGTATCCTGTCTCATTCTCCCGGTTTCTCAACCTGCAAAACCGTGGATTTTTGCTATGCATCCCCAGGGTGGGCGGCTTAGTTCACATTGGCGCTTTCACTTTAAATATCCTGAAATCCCCCTGCCCTCTTCTTTAGGCTCCGCCTATCCATCGAACCTTGGGCCAGGCTCCCAAGGCTATCACATTTTGCGTTTTAGGGTTTTGAAACCCAAGGGAGAACCCTGTCCTCCCAACTTGCAATCCCTGACATGCCGACTAGCTTCCACTTGTCCCCACTGGATCGGACAACCCTGATCATTTCAGCGATATGGGTGCTATCTCTTGCGCTAAACCTTGTGCAACTCCATTGACCGCAATTACCCACCGACCATTGATCTTCTCCCGCCCGCCTACTTTCATTTTTAACCCAAAATGGATTTTTTGCGTGCTGCACATTGCGCTCATGGCTGGGACCTTGGAAAAAATGCATTTTATGGGTTATTTAAGCCCCATTTCTTTTCATTTTACGCCACAGGCTCAAATATGGAGAGAAAACACCCCCTTTAGAAGAATTGGTGTTAACATTAGGCTCCATGGGGGATAGATTCATCCTTGTGATCCTCTAAGAACTCATTCTGCAGCTTCAGTGACTTTTGTTGGGCTATGGAGCCAAGCTCAAAACACCCTGCTGAAAATAAAGGCCGAAAAGTAAAAGAAAAGAAAAATAAGCATACATGCTCAAAGGTGCTTATTTATGTAGAGTCCTAAACTAATAAAATCCTTTACATGAGGCTAGGTGAAAGTAAACTTCCACCATATCCATTCAAGTAACTTCCTGAAGGGAAGCTCCTTCACTCTGTCAATTCTTAGTAATAGATGATGCAACCACGACAGCAGAACGGTTACATCCTTCAGCTTTTCTCCAAGGGTTGAAGTTGAGATAAAATAGGGAGGCTCTGAAGTATGAAGGAAATGCCACTCCATGTAGTCATTGACAGGGTCATAGAATGAGTGGCAGATTCTGGAAGATTTGTAACAGGCATCTTTTTTTTCTACACAACTGCTCAAACTAGGCTAAATATATCTAGTAGGCACAGGTGGATGAGAAGCTAATGTAGGCTAACTATTCTCAGGCGATGGTTTTTGTCTAACTAGCTCTAAACAGGAGATAAACTACTCCTCATTCTACTCCTCTGGTTCTTCTTCTTTGCTCTCCCAAGGGTCAGATTCATAATCATGATAAACAGGACCCGTGGGAAATATGTTCTCTTCAATCCCCTACTTGGTGATCTCTGTGGGCCTGGGATGGTTGAATTCCTCATAATATTCTTTTTTAATGAATGGAGGATAAGGCTCTGCAGTCTACTCTTGGAAGTCTTGCATATCCAGCTTAGAATCTGATTCGTAGTTGTCATATACAAGATGGATGATCCTATGGTCAACAAATTGTGATGTGGGGCTTTGTTGCTCCTCATCTGAGTAATCATCAAAGCTTGGGGCAGTAGGTACATCAAGAACAGGATGTAAGGCCTCTACAACTGTGAAATCTTCGACATCAGCCTCAGTAGAGCTTCCAAGAGCATCCTCTTCAAGGGCTGGAACATCATCTATGCTTTCTCTAGATTCTAACCTTTCTAGTTTAGAGGAGAGAGATTTAATTAGCTCCAAAACTTCGCCCAGAGCATCTTCTTTCTCCATATGGTCCTCATCCTTACAGCCTTCATTAGACACAGCATATCTTGATCATGGTCTTCCCATTCCTCACAATAGTTATGACAAATTAAATCAGAGTATAACTTTTGACAATGCTTATTGAAAACTGCATGAAACTGCTCCAGGGAGGAGATGTTGGCAGGAGGTAAGGAGAAATACCACTCACGAGCATCTCCTGCTAATGAGAACATGAACATTTTCAATAATACATCCTCATGATGTGTTTCACACTAATGCATGAGTTCATGAAACTCATGGAGATGTTGAGCAGGGTTTTCCTCTTTACACTCTCTAAATATGGGAAAATAATCACCCCATTCATTCGGAGTAGGGACAACATTAGGAAATCCAGAAACAGTCGAAAAATTAAAAGGAGAAAACCTTCGAGCCAGGATCCTTTCCATTTCACAACAGCAGAGTCACCAATCGATCCTTTAATCATGGATTCGCTAGGTGAAAGATGCACAACTTTGAATGTGTCTGGTCTTTGTCCACCATCAAAGGCTAGATCTTAACATTGTCGTTACCCCAGGGAACTTCTCAAGCTCAGAAAGCAGCTGCTGAAAACCTTCTCGAGAAATCTCCTCTGGGTCAGCTTTCAGGTGTGCTAAAAGTAGCCACAACTGAAACAGTGAAGTGGAAACATTTGAGTCGCCACAGTGGAGTCGTCAGGCACATAGTTGCAATCTTCGATGATGCAGGAGCATCTCTCCACATCAACCAGCCAACCAGCCAGCCACGTCAGCACGTGCATTCCAAGCTGAAGAGAGGCACAACCCTCATCTTCAATTTTGAATTTGAATGTAATTTAATGTCTTAGGCTGGTGAGCTGTGAAGCTGTGCTTTGCACAGGCATAGGGTAGATAGGCCTTTAATGCTTTGAAGGCTAAGATTTAGATCCAATTTGTGGACTAGATAGCCCATTCAATGTAATTGAATAGGGTAGGTAGGTTGGAGGGATGCACTTGAAGTGCCCCCTCATGTAAAAGATCAATTTCGATCTCATTTTGGGATATAGTTAGAGTATGCACGAGAGAGAGCCAGTGTGCAAAGAGAAGGAGAGAGACTTTGTTAACATCTGATCTCAGGAACACCTTGTAAAAACACGCATTTTCCATTTAATACAAAGAAGCATTTTTTCCTGCATAATTCATCTGTTGAATGAATGTCTTTGAGTGTTCTTTATATGCTGTAGATTTTCATTTGTAGGGAGTTGTTCGATTTTTAGGCTTGAAAGGTTCTTTGTGGTTTCATGCTAGGAGGGTGTGACAGAGTATTGCAGTCTCTGAATACCAATGCATAGATGCACTTCTGAACTCTACGGAGTCAGACAAAGACATGCCAGGAGGGCACAGTAGCTGAAATCAACAATTCAGAGGAAGAACTTTGGGGTTGTTGAACACCTTAGGAGGCAAGGCTGTGTAGGAGGAACACAGTTGCAGACAGAATATTTGAGAAGTTCTGTAAAGCTCTGCCAGGTGGGCATTGAGTAGGTGCAAGGAGTGCATAGAGAAAGAACTCTGCTATGAGTTTGTAAGAAGCAAGAATCACTAAGGATTCTTGATACTCTGCCAGGAGGGCATTGAGTAAGTGCCATAACACACAGGAGGAATTCTTTGAATTTAGATATAGAAGAAGAATCCAGGGAAAGATTTTCACAGGGTTGTCCAACACCCTGAGTACTCAACAATAAGTTGTTTGAGTAGAAGGATAGCTAGGAGGGCATCTGAATTCTCCATATGAGGGAGAAAGGAAAAAGGATGAGTTTCCTTGGAGGTCAAAGCTACAGGAAAGCTCAGGATGGATAATGCCTTGTGTACACAGAGGTTCTGCAAGAAGTGAAGAAGCCAAAGAATCCTTTGGGGATTTGAGGAGAGAAGCTCAGGAGGAGTGGCGTCTTTGAGAATTCAAGTAGGAACTCAATTCGAAGAGCTCACAGAGAAGATGAATAAAGGTCAAGGACTTTGAGAAATTGAAATTCTTCCAAGTCTGGGAAGAAAAGTGCTAAATCTCAGGGGGAGTCATAGTTGTCATCGTATCAACCGAGAAATTCTGAGTTGTTGGATAAGATTTCCCACATCCAGGGAGCAGTGGAGGAGTGCACAGAGAAGGGACAGATCTGAACCGTCAGATATTAGCCATAGAACCTGACAGCCTTTATATCTATTAGGAGTTGCAAGGGAGTTAAGCCCTCATACAGTAGAACGGAGACGAAAGTCCCGAAAGGCGTTGGCATATCAGGATTTCGGCATGCAGGATATCGGAGGTCCTGAGGATGAGCAGTCGAGACACTCCACATCGAAAGTCCCAAAACAACAAATTTGATCTGAGTCATCCATTTGCAGGAGGACGCATGTCATGAAATCGCCCATATCGGGGATTTGGACATTGGGAGTCGGAGAAGGAAGTCTTTCGACTTCGTGAATGGCGAAGTCGTGAGAAGATCGGGACCATCCATCTAAGGAGGATAGGTGGCAAAGATCATGGGATCTCGCAAACTTGGAAGTTCGCAGGGTGAGGGCCCAAGAGTTGGGTGCTCCAAGTTGCGAAATCGCAAAGTCATGAGGAGCGGAGATAGCCATAGGATCCAGGTCATGGGAGGACCATTGGATCAAGAACCCCATTGCATTTCGTGCATTTGGGGGTTTGGAGGTTGAAAGGAATCATTTTCGAATTCACGAGTAGTGAAGTGCCGAGATCCGGGCATGAGAGGACATGTGGCAGAGCTGTAAGATGGGTCCTGTGTGACAGACAGGTGGATACACATCGCCAAGAGGAAAGGAGTCAACACTCCATTGACTTCTTGCATCTCAGGGATTCGTGAGGTAAGAGCACAAGAGCTTGACATTAAAACTTGTGAATTCACAAGTAGCGAGAACGCGAGGAGAAAAGTCAACATCACTTCTCGAGGTTTCATGAAAGGAAGGTGTCAAGGTTGGATGCCACAACTTGCGAAGTGGCGAGTAGCGAGAGGTGCTAGTGCTTAGCCTAGCCAGCGGTCACGCTTAGAAGGTGCTGACAAGGAAGGGGGTTGTACCCATTTCGCAATCTCAGGTATCGCAGGATTGAGAAGGAGGAGTTGAGAGCTTCAACTTGCAAACTCATGAGATCACGAGATTGCGACAAGTGACTTTGGAATTGGGCCTTGGTGTTAGCATTGTGGTCGCTTGGAGAAGGTGGAGCTCACGCCTAGTGTTGTTCGCACAGGGGAGCTTCCCGAAGGGCCTGTGGATCGATAAGTGCAGATTCCAGCAGGGAGTTAAAAGAGCCGATCCGACTCAAAGGAGATAAAGAACGATCCTATGAGCAGATCTCGACTGAGGGCCGATAGGGTCTGTGTCAGTTTTGGTATCAGAGTGAGAACTCTGTATATAGATTTCAAGCAGAGAAGCAGAAGACAAAAAAAGACAGAGTGTTGGAGACTCTGTGGTGATTTCTTGCAGGTGAGTAGCAGGTTTGCCAGGAGAGCAGATAGAGATAGCAATATGGCTACCGAAGGCCATAGATATGTTGGAAGGAATTACCTAGAGCTGATGAGCGAAGTTGAATGGGATGAAGAAATCACTGAGATGAACGCGAGGATGGATGAACTTGCATTGGAGATGCAACAGAATATTAGGTCAAGATGGGTATATGAATGGCCCAGGAAGACAAAGGTAAATTGGCCAGTCAAGGAGTTGATGGCTAGAAGAAATCATAGGTTGTTAAGAGGATGGTTGAGGCATGCTGAAAACCTTGACAGACCAGAAGATGAAATGGTTCATCTATGTGAACCAAAGACTAGGAGAAATCTCAGTGATGCTGAAGATGAAATGGGATCAACTAGAGATATCAAGAACTGCCAGGAGGGCAGAGAAGAAATTTTTGATTGCCAAGTGGGAAAAGAGTTGAGATCACTGTGGGATCTCATAGACTGTCATGAGGGTAGCCAAGGAATTTCACATTTCCAGGAGGGAAATGAATCGAGATCACTGCAGGATCTCATAGACTGCCAGGAGGGCAGTAGAGAGTTTTTAAATTGCCAGGTGGGCATGAGAACAAAGATGGGACTATCTGAAAGTCTCATGGACTTGGAGGTGAGTTCAATTCAGCTTGAGGTGATGATAAATATGGGATCATTTGATCTCATAGTCTACCAAGGAAGCACCATGAAAATCCCATATTGCCAGGTGGGCAGGGATGAATAGATGAGACTATCTGAGAGTCTCATAAACTCGGAGGTGAGTTTGGATCAGCAGATGTAGCTGACAAAGGAGGAAGATCTGAGGAATCTTCTGATGATTGGAGGAATTATGATATTCCTACCATTTTCCCAAGAGGAGGTAGAAACATGTGTTGTGGATGTTGAGGTAGCAACAGCAGAAGAAGGACATCTAGCTGAGACTGTCAAAGAAACATTGGAGCAGACTTTGGAAGCTGCCCAAGAAGAAGAAGAGGATGATGAGAATTCTGAGGAATGGCTCAATATTTTCAGCCAGGAAACTAAAAAGACTACAGCATTAGAGCTTGCAGAAGTGGAGGAAGAGGAAGAAGCAGACTGCATTAGTTCGACTGATCTGTATGAACAAATTGAAGCCCTGGAGATAAGGGTGATAGTGCAAGGTATGCACATCCAACAGATGAAGTTGGAAGTAGATGATGAAGGCATGGGAGATCACAGTGATCTACCCAATTGCATAAAAGTTTTTCAGCTGGAGATACTGCATGAATAGGGCCAGCCATTAGAGAAGCTGGATGAAGTGATCGACATGATCATGTGGCTGATGATCCGGTCAGCAGAAACTGTCAGGAAGGAGAGGCTGAGGAGAAGGAAAGAAGTAGCAACAACAATAGCAGGGAGATGGAGCAGATGAATATCTCCAAAAATTTGTTTGGGATCTAGGAGGATTTCAACAGCTCATATGGGAAGATCATGAGCAAGAGCTCATGAATTTTGCAGCTGAGGAGTATGATGTAGGAGCATCTCTCCACGTCAGCCAGCCACGTCAGCGCGTGCACTCAACGCTGAAGAGAGGCGTAGCCCTCATCTTCAATTTTGAATTTGAATGTAATTTAATGTCTTAGGATGGTGAACCATGAAGCCATGCTTTTCACAGGCATAGGGTAGATAGGCCTTTAATGCTTTGAAGGTTGAGATCTAGATCCAATTTGTGAAGTAGACATCCCATTCAATGTAATTGAATAGGGTAGGTAGGTTGGAGGGAAGCGCTCGAAGAGCCCCCTCATGTAAAAGATCAATTTTGATCTCATTTTGGGATATAGTTAGAGTATGCATGAGAGAGAGCGAGTGTGCAAAGAGATGGAGCGAGACTCTATTAAAGTCTGAGCTCAGGAACACCTTGTAAAAATAGGCATTTTCCATTTAATACAAAGAAGTAGTTTTTCCTCATAATTCCTATGTTGAATGAATGTCTTTTAGTGTTATTTATATGTTGTAGGTTTTCATTTGCAGGGAGTTGTTTGATTTTTAGGCTTGAAAGGTTCTTTGTGGTTTCATTCCAGGAGGGCATGACAGAGTACTGCGGTCTCTGAATACCAGTGCATAAATGAACTTATGAACTCTGTGGAGTCAGACAAAGACATGCTAGGAGGGCATAGTATCTAAAAACAACAATTCAGAGGAAGACCTTTGAGGTTGTTGAACACCTCAAGAGGAAAGGTTGTGTAGGAGGAACACAGTTGCAGATAGAATCTCTGAGGAGTTCTGTAAAGCTCTCCCAGGTGGGCATTGAGTAGGTACAAGGAGTGCATAGAGAAAGAACTCTACTGTGAGTTTGTAAGAAGCAAGAATCACTGAGGATTCTTGATACTCTGCCAGGAGGGCATTGAGTAAGTGCCAGAGTCCACAAGAGGAACTCTTTGAGTTCAGAGATAGAAGAAGAATCTAGGGAAAGATTTTCACAAGGTTGCCGAACACCCTGAGTACTCAGCAATAAGTTGTTTGAGTAGAAGGATAGCCAGGAGGGCATTTGAATTCTCCATCTAAGGGAGAAAGGAAAAAGGATGAGTTTCCTTGGAGGTCAAAGCTACAGGAAAGCTTAGGACGGATAATGCCTTGTGTACGTAGAGGTTCTGCAAGAAGCACAGAAGCCGAAGAATTCTTTGGGGATTCGAGGAGAGAAGCTCAGGAGGAGTGGCGTCTTTGAGAATGCAGGCGAGAACTCAAGTCAAAGAGCTCGCAAAGAATATGAACAAAGGTCGAGGATTTTGAGAAATTTAAATTCTTCCAAGTCTGGGAAGAAAAGTACTAAAGCTCAGGGGGAGTCATAGTTGTCGTCGGATCAACCGAGAAATTCTGAGCCGTTGGATAAGATTTCCCACGTCTAGGGAGCAGTGGAGGAGCACACAGAGAAATTATGGATCTGAACCATCAGATCTTAGCCATAGAACCCGACAGCATTTAGATCTGTCAAGAGTTGCAAGGGAGTTAAGCCCTCATACAGTAAAATGGAGACGAAAGTCCCGAAAGGTGTTGGCATATTGGGATTTCGGCATTTGGGATATCGGAGGTCCTGAGGACGAGCAGTCGGGACACTCCACATAGAAAGTCCCGAAACAACGAATTTTATCTGAGTCATCCATTTGTGGGAGGATGCGTGTCGCGAAATCACCCATATCGGGGATTCAGACACCGGGAGTCGGAGAAGGAAGTCTTTCGACTTCGTGAGTGGTGAAGTCGCGAGAATATCGGGACCGTCCATCTGAGGAGCATAGGTGGTAGAGATCATGGGATATTGCGAACTCAGAAGTTCGCAAGGTGAGGGCCCAAGAGTTGGGTGCTCCAAGTCGCGAAGTCATGAAGTAGATAGCTGTAGGATCTAGGTCATGGGAGGACTGTTGGATCAGGAACCCCATCACATTTCATGCATTTGGGGGTTTGGAGGTTGAAAGGAGTCATTTTAAACTTCACGAGTAGAGAAGTGCCAAGAGCCGGGCACGAGAGGACATGTGACAGAGACGTAAGGTAGGGCTCGTGTGACAGACAGGCAGATACACGTCGCCAGGAGGAAAGGAGTCAACACTTCGTTGACTTCTCACATCTCGGGAATTTGTGAGGTAAGAGCACAAGAGCTCGACATTAAAACTTGCGAAGTTGCGAGTAGCGAGAACGTGAGGAGAAAATTCAACATCGCTTCTCGAGGTTTCGTGAAAGGAAGGTGTCAAGGTTGGACGCCACAACTTCCGAAGTGGAAAGTAGCGAGAGGTGATAGCACTTAGCCTAGTCGGTGGTCACGCTTAGAAGGTGCTGACAAGGAAGGGGGTTGTACCCATTTCGGGATCTCGGGTATCGCAGGATTGAGAAGGAGGAGTCAAGAGCTTCGACTCGTGAACTTGCGAGATCGGAAGATTGCGACAAGTGCCTTTGGAATTGGGCCCTGGTGTTAGTGTTGTGGTCGCTTGGAGAAGGTGGAGCTCACGCCTAGTGTTGTTCGCACAAGGGAGCTTCCTGAAGGACCTATGGATCGATAAGTGCAGATTCCAGTAGGGAGTTGAAAGAGTCGATCCAGCTCAAAGGAGATAAAGAACGATCCTATGAGAAGATCTCGGTCGAGGGCCGATAGGGTCTGCGTCATTCGATGTACTAGGTTCTGATGCACCCTCATAACCAGTAAGCTTTGTCATTCAATCACAGGGAAAATATTTAATTTTGTCCCCAAAAATGGTGCTAGAAATGTTAGCATCAGGAGTCACTCCTGGATTGCAGCAAGAGCAGAGCCCGACACCCATCAGTTTATGTCACGATTTGTTTATCAAGGGTGATCTAAAGAGAGAAAACTCGGAATGATATCATTTTAACTTAGAATCCTGGACCGAACTATGTATGAATAGGCTAGGTCTTAGTCTAACTTCAGTTAGTAGGTTGTAGTAAGGGTGAGTAGGGGGAAGACTTCGGTGAGAAAATGCAAAGGTCTGATGTAGGGATTAGGCTTCCAATAGCCCAAAGAGGAATAACTTAAACACAAGAACTTCTTGTATTCAAATTACAAGAATACTAAAGGAAATAATAACAGTGTTACCATAAAACATTTATCATAACACAGTCACAATGATTCATGTGAATCAGTCAATCATGAACTCTTCCAGTATTAGATGGAAACAAGATGGAGTAAGAAAGTTGATTGTCATTAAACAAGAAGTTTCACATACATATACATAACCCAGGAAACCTGTGCTTCATCAAAACTTTACAATAGGGAGCTTAGCTCTACCATTGATCCTTACAAAATCTAAAAACTCAGTCTATATACTCAAAGCAATTCACCTCCTTGAATGCAGGAGGGTAGTTGAGCTACCTCATTTAAGGCTTTATGTGTGCTTGATCTTCCTATAGACTGTACAAGCAGCTTCTTGTCTGACGCTGCTTTAGATGACATGGCTTCTGCAGCGAAATTGTCCATCGAAGTACCATTAGATGACTGCTTCTAACCCTCCCCACACCTTCCATTTATGGGTTGAGTTGAGGTTTCAACCACCTTATCAATCTTCATTAACTGCTTCTTCCATGGAGGGTGGCCGAGACTGAATACACAAAGAGTGACCATGTGTCAGCTTTCCAAATCTTGGAGGCCATCCTTCATTTCTTCAGGTTTCACTCTCAACGTAACCATAGGGCCATGCAACTATCTTCAAGGATGCTTTGGCATTTTCCTTTAGGGGATTTCCTCATGTTGTGTCCAGGATCCCCGATACCCTGCATTTCAAAATTTCCCTATCCAAAGCAATGGCTTGATCTTCCCTTAGCATCGACGGCCAGGTTTTCTTCCTTATCCGGCTCTTAGCCATCTGTGGTCTGAATAGGCGCCTATCTTTTCCCTTTGGCCTTACTTTCCATATGATAGTGGGCTATGACCTTGTGCTAAAACCAAAGGTGCTCCATAGATTTCAGGTATCGGTGATGGGAGGGAGTAAACTCCTCACCCTTGAGAATCCCGATTGTCAAAATCATGAAGGGGGCTACATCATTTTGGTGCCTTCCTTACCCCTCGCTCATATAATCACCAGCTAGGACCATGGGCCTATCTCTGAGGGCTTTCGCATTTTGCATTTCAGGGTTTTGAAATGTAGTGGAGGAGCCACCCTTTGTCCTTTGAAGTCTCAGTAGTTGAAATAGCAACTGGGATTAATTGCACGCCAGACGCCCCCTGGTTGAATGGCCTGGATCAATATTTATACGTGGGCCCCTTCTGGCCTAGACCCTCCGCCGCGTGTCTTCTAAGATTGAACGACTGAGATCGCTCTCATTGAATGACCCTGATCCTTTTGGGGTTTCACACACCGGGGATAGATGATGTATCTTGTCTCATTATCCCGGTTGCTCAACCTACGAAACCATGGATTTTTTCCATGCATCCACAGGGTGGATGGTTTAGATCACATCGGTGCTTTCACTTTAAATATCCCGAAATCCCCCTGTCCTCTTCTTTAGGCCCCGCTTATCCACTAAACCTTGGGCCATGACCGCAAGACATGCTCCCAGGGCTATCGCATTTTGCATTTCGGGGTTTTGAAACCCAAGGGAGAACCTTATCCTCCCAACTTGTGATCCCTGACATGTCGACTAGCTTCCACCTGTCCCCACTGGATTGGATAGCCTTGATCATTTCAGCGATATGGGTGTTATCTCTTGTGCTAAACCTCGCGCAACTCTGTTGACCAAAATTACCTACCAACCATCGATCTACTCCATTGATTGATCCCCACCGTTGAATACTGGAGTCACCTGCCTGCTTGCATTTTTAACCTAAAATAGATTTTCTGCATGTTGCACATTGTGCTCATGGCTGCGAACTTGGACAAAATGCATTTGGTGGGTTTTTTAAGCCTCATTTCTTTGCATTTTACACTGTGGGCTCGAATTTGAAGAGAAAACACCCCCCTTACAAGAATTGGTCTTAACACAGCAAAATCATTTCTTTAGCCCTTTGTCAAAGTGATAATTACTCTTATCGGAGTAGGAATATGCTAATTAACATTTATAATAAGACTTGAATGTGGATAGCTAAAGGTGGTAGGGTTATTTCAAGGGTAGTTAAAGCCCGAAAGCTAGATGACCTGATGTTAGTGACACTACCTCTAAGCATGGGCAGTTGGAACATTAGGCATTGATGATGGATGGTTATATAATGGTTAATGTTTGCTCTATAGGAATCTGATAAGATCAGGTAGGATCCTCGGAAATATAATTGTTGCTCTATATTAAACTCGGAGTATATAACTCCTCATGACCAGGGGAAAGGTGAGATGGGTAAGTCCTATAGAAGTTGAGGAAAGAAGGTTTTTCTTGCCAACTGTTATAGTTTAAAAGGGAAAGTGACCCTGGTTGGTTATTTCCTTGAGAAAAGGAAACCTCAGTATGAGTTATAACTTTGAGTTTAGTCATGTAATCGACTGTAATCTCTAACTAAAAGAACACTAATGATAAAAATAAGCTAGTATGATGAATACTTAGTTGTGTGTGTATGCTTAAGTGCATGGATTTAATGCATTATGAAGCTTCTTTATATGAAGCTTGATATTAATACCAGTTAGGTACGAAAGATATTAAATGTGCAAGTGATGCACATGTATGATGTAAGAGTATAAGTATACCAAAATCCTAATATGGTTGCCCTGATGAGTGAAATTTGAGGCAAGCATAGCACTTGCCAAGATTGAATGAATACCATGGATGCATGGTTGACTCCATTCTAAAGAGTCATGAAATTTCTATTTTGAATGATAGCTTAAGGGGAATGTGCTCCATCTCCCAAGGAAAAGCCAATACAAATAAATGAAAGAGTAAATGAGCAAGGATGCTCTGTTGTCATGATAAGAGGCAAATGATTATGCATTTGTGGATCGCATGAGAATGATTGTAAACAATCATGAGTTGAATGATTTTCAAGTAGAGATGCAT
Organism: Picea engelmannii; assembly: GCA_009831015.1. Lineage (NCBI taxonomy): Eukaryota > Viridiplantae > Streptophyta > Pinopsida > Pinales > Pinaceae > Picea > Picea engelmannii. The sequence goes on from ML783704.1 coordinate 388,042, forward strand.
GTAGGCCATGAAATATACCTATGGAAACTAAACATAGGCTTATGATTATGAGTATAGCTATGTACATCATGGATGTAAGTTATAAAAAACTAGAATATGTGTGGATGCATAATCTGGAATGCATGTCAGAAATGTATGTCTATGTCCATTAAAGAATTCTTATTAACAAGTTGAAGCTAATTCAAGCTTGAGGCCATCACAGATAGTGATGGATATGCAATAAGGAAGTTGTATGCGGAAGGAGTTCCCTGTGATGTAACTATGTGAAGACTCTGTCAGGAAAACAAGGTCACAACCTTAATGACTGTTGAGAGTTAAGCAGTGAACCACAAGCTTATACATACATACATACATACATACATACATACATACATACATACATACATACATACATACATATATATATATTAGAATCCTGAATTAAATTTTGAAAAACTTCATGTAATGAGTAGAAGACTAATAAATGAATAGTGACCATCCCGATGACCGAATGGTAATGTGATGGATGCACAGGTTCATGATCCATTATGAACAAAAAGTTTGCTATTAAAGAATACTGCTATATTCCAAAAAGGGTTAGGGTGAGGCCTAACTAAGGCTTCTCAGGAAAAGAGTAGAAATATCACAATAAAAAGTAGATTGCATAAGTAAAGGAGGAACACTTTCCTCACCCTAAGAACCCTAAATTGTTTAATAGAGCCATAGGATTAAAAGAGCAGTTGTGGAAACTGGTATAGTTGATAAAAATCAAGTAAACCCTCTAAGTATGATTAAATGAATAAATGAGTATGTTTAAATTATTAGACTTGGTTGAAGCCATGATTAAGAAAAGGCACTGAGGCCTTAGAGATTACTCAACTAGGCTGAAAAGTCCCAGGTGGTGTGGGAAGAGTTGGAAGAAGGGGAGAGTCCTCAACTCTTCCTTCCTGAGTATTATGTTTTGTCTTGGATGAGAAAACTAATTTACTAATAAAAGTAAATGTTTTGACATCATAGTGATAAGGATTGTATGGCTGAAGATACAATCGAAACCTGTTATGTTGCACTTGTTGAAACATTTGAGGATAACGTGATGAAGTGCATGAAGATATGCTAGGACATTTTGAAGATGTTTTATGAATTTGAATGTTATGATACATGCATTTGGTTTAATATTACAACTAATGTAATTGTGACTATGATGATGCATGCTATGTATAGAAAGGAATTGGAGCTATTGAGGAAGACAGTTGCCAATGATGGGCAACCTCAAGAAAAGGGTAACCATGGGAAGGCTGCGGTCGAAAGATTGTTGACAGGACTATGAAAACCTCGCTAAAGAACTACTAATGAGGTAAAGATCAAAAAGAGAGTGCTAGTAGCCAAGAACGGGTATAAAAATGTTCATGCTTATGTGGCTCAGGGTATGAAAGGATTCGAGTGAGAATCCCTTTGGAAATATTTTATTGTCTCATGCTATACACGAAAATTGAGAGAGTAGTTGTATTCCATGGATACCTAAGTAGGGTATGATTCGGGAAGAAAAACCTAAATGTTGAACGTGTGAACCTATGCAGTGAAGACTAATTGTATGATGCAACAAAATTTGAACCAAATGATCTATGTTGACTCAAAAGGTCAAAAACCTTTACTAAGAGAATTTCTTGGGTGGCCATGAGTGTTGGCACCCTGGTTATTAATAAAGGAAGAATTCTTAAAGGCATTCATGTGAAACTGTTGAGTTTCATGTGTACTAATTTGGGAACATGATCAGCCTATAGCAGGTCATATGGTCCTGCTGTAAGAACAAAAGAAAATGAATAAACCATATAAGGAAAAGGTTGGTTAAATCCCAACACACCATGGCCAAGAACCGGTCATAAAGTGTGACAAACTTGAAATCAATGCAAGATTACATTGGGTATGAATGTGTCCATGAATACTAGCACATTTGTTAAACCCTTTGAAATGTTGAATTACGTTTTGAAAGGTGTGGTATGTTGAAAAGAGGCATAGGCAAGGAATGAGATTCCCTTTTTATGTTTATATGGATGTGATGAACTGTTAGTATGCATGGTTTTGAATATGGATGTATATATACATGGGTACATGAGAGACTAACAGTTTGTTTGGATGTGAAAAGAATGAATTGCAGGGAGAAAAAGGGTCTTGGATATGGCAGTATTGTAAACCCATAATGAAGACCGATTGCCTATTGAGCCAAATTGTAGGAATGGTATTTCCATTTTTGGGAAAGTGAAATTGATTGTTAGTATGCACAACTCTAAAATTGTTGTGACGACTTTATAAAGGTGTAATAAAATATATGTGCATGGGAAACTAATAATTTGTTTGGTTGATTGAAGTTGAAGGTGCAGGAAGCAAAGGAGTCTTGGATATGGAAGCATTGTAAGCCCATAAGGAAGACCAATTATCTATTGAGCCAAACCGCTATGGGAAGAAAAGTCCCATAATTATGAATCTGGTTCCTGTATGGAACAAATATGAAAACAAAATATGGAATTTGGAAATCTGTGGGTGACAAATTTACAAGAAATTTTTTGAATTTAAAATTTATGACGATGTCTCATGAATTTTTTATTCCTGTGATGTGGGTGAGAAGAAGATTTGTCCAAAAAGGATAGATGATGAACAATGGCTACTACTGAGACATGAAAACCTTGTGATAATCCATGATCGCCTGAAATATATTGTGTTGAGGTAACACAAGCTTGAGGGATGCCTTGGCAGAGAAAGTTTGAGGGACGCCTCGACCATAAGACTCGATTGAGTCTCTGAAATTCTTTTTGTGCGAGAAAACCTTGGTAGGGAAAGATGGATCACCCAAGGGACTATATAGAAGAGAAGAGGATTCCTGAGCCTCGGCATGGAGGGTGAGTGGCCACAAGGAAGAGGAGACCTTTATAGTTCTTGTAAACTATTGGGATCATGCACACGGTGGGTATTTCTTCCTGTGCGAGAAAACCTTGGCAAGGCAAGATGGATCACTCGAGTGACTGTATAACAGTGAATGGGATACCTGGGCCTGGGCTTGGAGGGTGAGTAACCGCAAGGAATATGAAACCTTGATAGTATTGTAAACTATTGATTGGGACCATGCACCCAATGGGTATGACAAAACGATGAGCTTGGATAACGAAACAACCATGTGGATACAAATCCATAAACTGCACAGATAATTATTGTGCTAAGATTATGAAAATTTTCCTAGAAATTTTTATACAACGTTTTCGCATAAGAATATGATTAACGTGATTGTTGTCCAAGAATTATTGAAAGAAGATGACCAAGATTAAGGTTCTAAAAAAGAACCTGACCAAGAAAGAAAGATCCAGATTTCTGAAACAACTGAATGGGAAAGGCATGACAAGTGTTTTTGAGAAAGAACACCGAGGATGGTGTTCCTTTAAGGGGGAGGGAATTGTAACACCTTGTTTCCCCTAGCTTGTAATTAATTATAAAATGGGATTTCCATGCCGAGACATGTAGACAATGTAAATGTATTATTGTTTGAGTTGTCAATAACTAACTGTGGGGGTAACGCCTTGAAATTACTAGCCATGATATCACTAGAGGAAGAATGTGAAAAACTATACAAGAGGGTTCATTATATCAAATAACCCCAAATTTATCTTGATGAGGATGATAAACCTCCTTCGGAACCTAAGGAGAGAAATCAGTTAATGAAGAAAGGACCAGTGGTTGAATTATCAACCACCCCCATGAATGGGAGCATGGTGTAATTGTATAATGTCAGCCCAAAGTACCACAAAGATCTGTAGACCCGAGCTTCCTTCTGACAGAAGGAACATGATGGGTCGGGAAACTTTCGAGAGAAGGTAAGAGATATACACGGGGGACAGCCAGAAAAGAGGGGAGGAAAGAGCACAAGCATGTAAGGGGGATGTGCAGATCTCTCCGGGGGACACAGAATAGAAGGCTATGAGTTTGATGCAGGAGAGCATATGATAAATCTCATCGAGGCCATAACAGAGAGATATATCTGAGAGTTGTAGAGAACAGAATCCTAGCAAATGAAGAACAAAGAAGGAATCCTTGAGAACTGTGAGAGTTCCCTGGTGATATCATGGTATGGCACAGGGATGGCCAGATTGCTAAGAGTGAATGAGCCTATGGTAGGGTGGAAGGACGAACACCCATAGTCAGTCAGTTGGTGGCAACCTATAATAGATAAGTATTCTCCTGCCTTGTGTAATTGATATCTAACTGTGTACTGAAATTGGATATGCTGTGAATGTTTTCAGAGATGTGCATGATTTCTTAATGAATATACTATATCCCTTCTTTTTCTACTTGGTTTTGTAATTAAGCAAGTAAGAAATTATATGGTTCAGACATGGCTTGTTCTCATAAATTCTTGTGTTTCGTGGTGGCTTAAGCCAGAGCCAGGAACTGTGAGTTCGTCGACCTTAGGTATAGTTTCATGTATGCATGACTAGACACCTATCATCCTGAGTACCTTGGAGGAAGAAGTGGGCTAAGCTCAGGAGAGGTAGTGCAGATATGCAAAGACTCTCTAATAGGTAAGCAGAAACCCAGAAACCACTTAAGTCCTAGAACTGATGAAGGAGCGCAATAGTTGCGTTGAAGAACTCCTCTATGTGTTAAGTCTAGGAGAAAGACCGTAACGCTCTTCAATCCTTCATAACCGATGAAGCTCAGGAGGGTTAGTGAGAGATTCAAGTATCGAAAGGGAGTATCCCTCATTTGGAGGAAGAACTATGCAAGTAGTTCACTAGGCCAACACTCAGCAGAAGTATTGAAGACAACCAGTTGAGGGTTGGTCGAAGTGCGAGGAGTGCATGCAGAGAGGACTTGTTCCAATTTCTAAATCATAGGAGAGATAGTGTCTTTAGAACATGGGTGAGAATCAAGACATCAAGCTCATAGAAGAAGAATCCCTAAGGAACAAGCTCAGAAGAGAAAATATTTTTTTAGAAGCGCATATGAGGTCCAAGAGGTGAACTTGTTTCAAGTTCATAATTTCAAGAGGGAAAGAAGAAGTCGAGACCATACATCAGGGCTTGCAGAAAGTAAATCAAAGGTTTGATACCTTCGAAACATTTGGGATCTTCCAAGTCAAGAAGAAATCACAAGCGCAAGACGAAGAGTTCAACAACCGTAGATCAGTGGTGGAGGAGGACATCTTGGCCGTCAAATCCACTTCCAGACACCCATCAGAGAGCGCGGTAGGAGAACAGATCTCAGCCGTCAAATCTGAAGTGCATGGACCAATAGTCATTGGATCCGGAGGAAGGTGCATGAGACAATTTATGAAATCATCAGAGTCGTCCATCGGAAGGGATGCATGAAGAGAGCTTAGCATTTCGCTGACTCGCAGAGAAAGAAGGTCAAAGAACATATTGTTTGAAATTGCGATGTGAGAAATCATGATTTGATCATAGCCATCCATCAAGGAAGGCACATGGAGAAATCTCAACATTTCACTGACTCATGACTTCAATAGGTGAAAGAGTAGATTCGGGAGAATTCGCGAAGTGAAAACTCGCGAAAATATCATAGTCATTGATCGTCCTGAAAGATCATAGTCGTTGGCTATCCTGATATCATCAGAACCGTCTAATTGGAGGGAAGCGTGGCAAGAGACCATCATTTCACTAACTCATAAGAGGGAAAATTCAAAGAGGGAAGCCGTGTGAACTCGCGATACGCGAAATTTCGACGTTCTTGAGAGTTGGGCCCCGGGTCACGGTAAATTGTAACATGGACAGAGGAAAAGGGAGGATTTGGCATCCGTTAAGCTCCTTTCGGCATTCAGGAGTCGGGGAGTTAGGATTGGCTCACTCGTAAAGTCTCAATATGTGAATTCACGAAGAGATCTGGACCATTAGATCCAGAGGAGCATGAACCATCAGATTTGGGAGCCCCGAAATGTCTGCATCCCGGAAATCAGGGATGTGAAGAAAGTTGTGACTGAAATATCGCAAGTTGTGAAATTTTGATTCGCTAAAGGAGGATCTCGACCGATGATAGAGAGAAGGAGTATAGATCGTTGATCTGCCATGGAGCGAATATCGAGAAATCAGGTATCTGAATATCAAAGGTGAGGAGTCTTTCAACTTCGTGAAAAGCAAAGTCCCAATACAATAAGGAATGAATCTGACCATTGGATCGCGAGAGCATGTGGACCGTTGATCTGACGTTGGGGTTTCAGAGATCGGGAGAATGGAGGTGATTCATATCAGGGATTCCTGATACGCGAAATCCTGGAACACCTTTTGAATCGACACTTTGTTTAGTCATCGTCATAGTTAGAGGAACCTAGCGAGAAGAGCTAGCGCTGAGAGAAAATATCGTCGATCGGAACATCGGGGATTGTGAGTTTGGGAAGAAAGGAGTCAGGAGTGACTCACATGCAGAAATCTTGAAGTCACAAAACGTGACGCACCTTTTGGGGGCTCAACCGGTGGTCACAGGTGGTGGTCACATGGAGGAGTATACAAGAGGAGTTATCCAGTGCTAATCTCTTGTCGGGATTCGACTATCGGGAGAATCAAGGTGGCTCGTTCACAAAGTCCCAATACGCGAGAGTGCAATGTGCCTTTTTCATAGGTGTGTGGTCACAGTCATGGTCACGTGGAGTAGAGGATCGCGCTTGGTGCTTAGTCAAATAGGAGGATTTTCATAAAAAGGACCTATGGTTTTGTTCATGATATTCCAGCATGGAATCAAAGAATTTCTCTAGCTCAACAGAGTTAAGAATGATCTTTGACTAGAGGTCGGACTGGTTCCTTGACCTTCCAAATTAGGAACCAGGAATGGAGTTCCTGTCCTTTAAGAAAATCAAAAGAAAAAATTGTTATTCCTCATCATGGGGGTGTTACATGTTCCAATCAACCGATGTTAAGGATTCATCTTCTCTTCTTGTTTATGACACTATTGATGAAGATGGTTCAAGCAGGAATTCAACACCTCATTCTATTTATGATTTGTATGATGATACAGACATGATTTTACGAGAATGTGACAAAGAGTGGGAGATATGTGTGGATGACAATGAAGAGGTTGATTTAGGGGATACGAGAAAATCAAAAAACTTGTATGAGGAAGGTAGTTCACATTACACATCATCATATAACAAGTCAATTGATCCCTTGTGTGATATCACATGCCATATTGATGAAATAACATTGCATGATTTGGAGAACCAACTATTGGTAACAGAGGGGAAAATTGTGCAAGTGTTGAAGAGGAAAAATGGTGCTCATAAATTTATTGAATACCTTATGAGGAAAACCTATATGGAGGAGAGTCATAAGGGAATTGTATGTGGAGTCACTAGTTCCCAATTTCACATCATAAAGGAGGTACTAGAGAAGATGAAATCCAATTATTTTCAACTATTCATGGATAGGGACCTTTCTCTTAAATTCATTGAAGACAAGGAAAGAGAGATTGAGGAGTTTTGTCACAATCTTAGTTTGGCACGCTCTTCATTGTTTACAGTAGCAGAGACTCCAACATATTTGGAAGCAATGATACATGAGGATGTGAGTAGCACTCATGATCTGAGGGAGGAGCCTCTTATGTCGATTTTTCAGAGGGAGCATTTAGGGTTGTAGTTGTATGAGGATAAGTTTGACATAGAGGTTTTTGACCATGCACTTTTTTTTCATTGCAGGGATCATGAACTATTTCTTTTGGCTCAAGACTTAGTTACAGAGAAGGTAGTTGAGAAAATTCCTTGTGGACCAACCAACAAGGAAGAATATGCACCAGTTTTTTAGGGGATTGACTATAAGACATATGTGAATACATCACTCTGGGATACAAGTTTAGTTGATATGAGTGGATTGATTGATAGTGTCACATATAGAGTACACGGGTGTACATGATTATATGGTGATATGCAGTAGTATACAATAACATATAACGGTGTATGGTGGTGTAGAATGGGTTTTTGTAACATTATTTATATGGATACATCCAGACAGGGACTTCATACATATCATTGAGTTTGGTTCACACATGATCGATGAGTGGATGGATGAGCTTCATGGAGAGGAATATTCATTGGAGATTGATCTTTAGTTGGGATATCACTAGAGCAAGGACAGAGAGTGGGATACCTGTAGGAATGCTCTCAAATGTTACCTTGAGTCCTTGGTCATACCATTGGGGTTGACCAACACACTTGAAATTTTCCAGTCTTGCAGGTAGTGGCAATGGCATCTAGTGATATTTTATCATGCCAACAACATATTCTGTAATGTCCCCAAGGTCGAGCCCCATTGTAAATTATGTTTATGAAATGAATTGTAATTATGTTTTTTATAGGCTGGTGAGCCAAGTTAATATAAGCTCGTGGGATTATGTGATTATTAAGCTAGAGAGCCTAAGTGTTGAAGGCCAAGAGCCTGATTTTGTACATGTATCTATGCACATTATTAATAAAAATATAAACACCGCCGCGTGCAGACCGACCACTATGAATGAGTGATGGGGGACTAAGATTCCATAGAGTGGGAAAGGGATTAGGGGCTAGAAGGTGGGAAGCGGGGCTAAGTGTTGAGCCTAGGGGTCTAAGCCTAGGGGCTTAATCCTTGGGAATAATATTTTAATATTATTCCAAAAGACATGTGAATATTATGTTTTATCCTAAGTTCTTTTTGGAAAGACAAGCAACTTCCAAATGGAAGGAACGCATGTTGAAGGAATGCATGCAGTTGCATGGGTGACAAGTCTCAACCCAAGCACATGCAAATAAAACTGTTGAGTTGAGCCGTGATGTGTGTTCCTCCACCATTCAACCCTCGACTGCCTGCGTGTGAATCGTCCGACCCCTGCAAGAGACCTAGTGCCATTCTGAAATCGTGGGGGTGAAGTCTATGTGTTGATTTTGGGGATAGTCTGTGTTGATTTCTAGAAAAGCCGATGCATCCTCTTTCTGAGAAGATCGAGCATGTGTGTGGAGCCTCTGTCCCAAATCCATAACCGTGAGACCATCCTGTCATTGCTGAGCCTGTTTGTAAATCTCGTGTCTGTTTTCCCCATTGGTTGTTGTGGTCACGTAGTGTTGGACTGCATGTGGCTTGTTGGCCAGTTTGTACAACACTCTCTCCAGGTGAGAGAGGTGATTGAAGTTGGAAGAACATGTTGCTTGGCCTATGAGCGACTCTCTCCAGGTGAGAGAGTGTGCAGAGGAAGGAGAGAACTCCTGGAAGGAACCCTGTAGCTTCCATAGAGCTTGGAGACTTCCGGTCTGATCTGTTGCTAAAACCCAAGGCAAGGGAGGTTAGTAGCCAAAGGACTGTCTAGGTGACAAAGAAGGTGTATACTCCTGGGGTGGAATGGGCATGTGGGGAAGGAGAGTCTGTGGCAGTGAGTATGAGTGGTTCCTGGGAGAAAATTCCTTCCTTGTGACTGTGTGTTTTCCCTGTAACCTCAGCCTAGCCTAGGATTCCTTGCCTTGGGGGTGGAGCTTAGTCCCAGCTCGGGGGTGACCCACTACTGAGCTTGATGAGCAGTGTGGTCTAAGGCTGGGAGGTTCATGGAAGGCCTGTACCTGGTTGGTGGAATTACCATCGTTTCAAAGATAAGTACCATATGATGTTTTAATTACTTTTCTACATGTCTGTGTATTTATATTTATCATGTATTCTGTTGTGCATATGAATTAATGTTAAAGCCATTGATTATTTATAATAGCAGTAATTCTTATAGTTACTCTGAGTTTAAATGTGTTTCATTTGCTTAAATTCATGTCTTATATATATAATTAAGTATGAGATTGTTATTCTGCGTAGTAATGTTGGCCCGACCATGGGGTTGATGGTCGAGAATGTTACAGTTTGGTATCAGAGCCAAGGTTTCGACGCTGAGCCTAGATGGGCCAGTTGAGTGGTCTTTGGACCAAGGATTTGAACAAAAATTGTGTTTGGAGGACCAATTTCAAACCTTTGAATGCTCCTGAGTGTCAAGGAGTTACTTGACCGTGTTACCAAGCTCAGGAGGTGTAGTGGTGTTACGAAACTGTTGTCGGGGTGGCATCTGGCCATAGGGAGAGAGGACTCCACACCAGAAGTGTTGGAGCCTTAGGATTTGTTTGGGAGGGAAGGTGAACCCTCTTGACCATCAGACCTGGAAAATGTGTGCAGGGTTTAAAAACCCTTTGGAATTGCACAGGAATGCGGAAATCCCGATACGTGAAATTCTGAAACGATCTACACCGTAGATCATAAGTGATCGTCGGATCAAGTGGAAGAATAGACCGTAATTTCAGAATTTCGGCAAATGAAAGTTTGAGATGTGGGGATGCATGAACTCCTAATGCTGAAACCCCGAAACACCAAAAAGATCTTTGTCGTAGATCGGAGAGAAGTCTAACCATTGGATTGCCTTGGAATGGACATGGAAACATGGGTGTGCACCATGTGCCAGTGAGTCGAGAAGACAAGCGAGAATGGTGGGACCCAATGACGTCACCGAAGGTGACATGAACCTTCCTGAATGTGCCACGTGCCACCGTGATTAAGGGTGACAGCTATACTGTGGGCCCAGAGAGTAAAGTAACCCGGAATTTTGAAATTTGGGAGTTGAAGTGACAAGGGGTTGAGAGTCTCGTGGATCGAGACCCTGAAGCCAGAAGTCCCGAAAGTGAGTGTGAAAGCCTCGTGGACCAAAACCCCAAAACCCGAAGTCCTGAAGTCCCAAAATTTGCAAAGATGTTAGAGCTTAGAAAACTTTATGAAGTCAAAACGTTTTCTCACTCACGTTGGTTTATGAATATTGTGATTTCATTAAAGGATAAGGCCTGAAAAACTCCGGTTCACTGCACGTTGTGTGTGCAGAGTTCAACAGGTGTCAGGATAGCCAAGTATAAAAATGGAAGAGGTACAGATTACCTCTGAAACAGAGGATGAAAAGGTAGGAAGAGATGTCAACTTGGGAATCGAAGGATCAAACTCTAATGGGAACGAAAAAGATATGGATAAGGAAGGACATATGATGAAACTCATTGAAAGATTGCAGAAATATGCCCAGGCTCGCCGAGCTGATAGCCGAAAGCTCATGAGGGTTAGGGATCAGTAGGGTGAATTCAACTTAAAGATCTTGAAGAGCCTAGAACGAATAGAAAGTAAATTGGAAAAGGGGAGTGGCTCAAGTAAGACATAGAGTCGCAGGACCCCTGAGAGGAGAAGAAGATCGAGGAGTGGTAGCAGACATCATCATCGCTCCCCAAAGCATTCCGATAATGAATCACACAGTAGTTCAAGCCCATCTCCTACCAGAAAGCATAGGAGATCTGGGATGGATGAATTGAAAGGGGAGATGAATAAGATTAAGCCTCCTACATTTGATGGAGAACATAAGAAGGAGGAAGATGTTGAAACATGGTTGCTTGGCATGAGGAAATATTTTCAACTACAGAATTATTCCCCTCATGCAAAAGGAATAATTGTGATGTATCAATTGAAAGGAAAAGCATCCATGTGGTGGGATCAGTTTGTGTAGGTGCAACACATTAGGGAGAAAGATATCACTTGGAAGGAGTTCAAGAGGTATTTCGAGAAGAAATACCTGACCAAAATATATTATGACAGAAATATGAAGGAGTTCTTTGAACTCATGTTGGGAAGCATGACCATGAATGAATACGAACGAAGGTTTTTGGAACTACTGAAGTATGTTCCGTTCATCAAAGATGAGGTTGTCAAGATTCAGAGATATCTGAGTGGACGGCCACCTTCCATTAGTGACAAAATCCAGTGTGATGATCCCAAGACTATGGAAGAAACAATAAGAAGGGGAAAATGCTTGTATGAACAGAAAAGAGAAAGGCCTACTTTTCAAAAGGCTTGGGATGATCAGAAGAAGTTTAGGAAAGAGTAGAGGCTTAAGGGAAACAAGCCTCCCTTTTTTAGAAACATCCCTCAGGGACAACCATCCTTTAGGGAGCCCAGGAAGGCTGAAGTGGATGAACAAATGCCTAGACCGCCACCTATGGAATGTTGGGGCTATAAAGGAAACCATATGTACCGAGACTACCCCCACAGAAAAGATAAAGCAAGAACCATCCACAATGTTCAACAAGATGAAACCATGGAAGACATGGGCAGCAGGATGCCAAGGATCTACGCAGCCCTGGACGACAAGAAAGAAGAATTTCAATTACACATGATTGAAGTGGAAGGTATGATTAACAACCAACCAATTATTATTTTAATTGATTTGGTGGCTAGCCATAGTTATGTAGACCCTAGGGTGGTGGAAAGTTTTCATTTACCAAGAAGAAAACATGAAAAGTCTTGGTTAGTGAAATTGGCTACAAGAACCAAGAGGAAGGTCACTGAGTTGATTAAGTCACGTTCTGTAGACATGAATGGATTGAGCACAAAGGGTGAATTGAATATTCTACCTTTAGGTTCTTACAACTGCTTAATTGGGATGGACTGGTTGGACCAGCACCATGCCCTTTTGGAATGTCGTAAAAAGAATTTTACATGCCTGGATGAGGAGGGAAATCGGAAAATAGTCCAAGGAATTCCTAGGGCTGTGGCTATTAGAGAAATCTCAGCCATGCAGCTGAAGAAGTGTTATAGGAAAGGCTGTCAATTATTTGCATCTCATATGGAGGAAGCATCCAGAGATGAAGTCTCAAATATTGAAGACCATGAGTACTCACAGAGTTCAAGGATGTACTTCAGGAGGTACCTGGACTACCTCCGAAGAGAGACATCAATTTTTCTATAAATTTGATGCCTGGAGCAGCTCCAATTTCGAAATATCCTTATAGAATGAGTATGCCAGAGCTGAAAGAGTTGTAATTGCAACTTGAAGAGATTCTAAAGAAGAGGTACATTCACCCCAGCATATCACCTTGGGGTGCCCCAGTCCTCTTCGTGAAGAAGAAGGATGAAATGTTGAGGCTGTGTATTGATTTGTGGCAGTTGAATGAGGTAGCTGTCAAGAACAAGTATCCTCTACCGAGGATCGATGATCTTTTCGATCAGTTGAAGGGTGTGAAAATATTTTCGAAGATAGATCTCATATTAGGATATCACCAGGTAAGAATAAAGGATGAGGACATCAACAAGACCGCCTTTAGAACAAGGTACGGTCATTACGAGTTCACAGTGGTGTCATTTGGACTATCAAATGCACCTTTTGTTTTTATGTGCTTGATGAATGGTGTATTCAGGGACTATTTAGACAAGTTTGTCATAGTCTTCCTGGATGACATATTGGTGTATTCCAAGTCAGAGGAAGAGCATGAAAAACACCTGAGATTGGTGCTGCAAGTGTTGAGAGGACACCAACTGTATGCCAAATTGAGCAAATGCTCATTTTACCAAAGGCAGATCCATTACTTGGGGCACATTATTTCAGAAGAAGGGATCATTGTGGATCCTGAGAAGGTTGAGGCCATCTGAAAATGGTCAACGCCAAGGAATGTGGCGGAAGTTAGATCCTTTATGGGTCTAGCGGGCTATTACAGAAGATTTATAGCAGGGTTCTCAAAGTTAGCCCATCCTATCACTTCCTTGAAAAAGAAGGAGAAAACGTTTCAGTGGACTGAAGAGTGTGAGAACAGTTTCCAGCGATTGAAGCAGCTGTTAACTAGCACTCCAATATTGAGGATTGCAGATCCAAATATGGATTTTGTGGTGTGCACAGATGTGTGTAAGGAAGGGTTGGGAGGAGTTCTCAGCCAAGATGGATTTGTAATCTATTATGAATCCAGGAAGCTGAAAGAGCATGAAAATAATTATGCCACCCACAATTTGGAGTTGGTAGCAATCGTTCATGCTCTGAGGAAATGGAGACATTACCTCATGGGAAGGAGATTTGAATTGAGAACAGACCACAATGGTCTGATATATTTGTTTGATCAACCAACTTTAAACGCTAGACAAAGTAGGTGGTTGGAGTTTTTGTGCGAATACGACTTTGATATCAAGCATATCAAGGGAAAGGAAAACAAGGTGGTTGATGCACTCAACAGAAAAGTGCATGAATTACATGCTACAACCATTAGCATGTACAGGATTGATATCAAGGGTAGAATTTTGGAAGCTGCAAATGTTGATTTGCAGTATAGAGACTTAGTAGCAAAGCTACAGCAGCATGAGAGACCACAGAAAAATGAAATTTACACCTTGGAATTTGATGGATTACTCTTGTATAAAGACAGAGTGTATATACCCAATGTCCAGGAATTGAAACTTGCAATTCTAAAAGAAATGCATAACGTAAAGTATGTTGGACACCCTGGATATCAGAAGATTGTGGCAGCAGTCAAAAGCCATTACTTTTGGCCAGGTATGAAGAGAGAGATCGTTGAATACCTCGCTAGATGTATGGAGTGCCAGAAAGTTAAGGCTAAGCATAGGCACCCAGTAGGGTTGCTGCAGCCTTTGCCCATTCCTGAGTGGAAGTGGGAAGTGGTGACCATGGATTTTATTACAGGATTGCCCAGAACAAGCAAGCATCATGATTCGTTCATGGTTGTTGTGGACAAGCTTACAAAAGATGCCCATTTTATTCCACTGAAAAAAACTCACAAGGCAGCAGATGTTGCTGAGATATTCTTAAAAGAAGTGTCACGCTTGCATGGAATTCCTAAAATGATTGTGTCTGATAGGGACCCGAAATTCACCTTGAATTTCTGGAAAGGACTGTTCAAAGGATTCGGAATGAATCTGAATTTTAGTACAACATATAATCCCGAGTCTGATGGACAGACATAGAGGGTGAATAGAGTAATAGAAGACATGATGAGACTGTATGTGATGGACAAACCATCAAGATGGGAAGACTAGTTGCATTTGGTATAATTCACCTACAATAATGGGTATCATGCATCGTTGAAGATGAGCCCATTTGAAGCACTTTATGTAAGAAAGTGCAACACTCCAGTGAGATAGGATAATCTAGCTAATAGAGCAGTAGTTGGGCCAGAGTTACTCAAGGAGATGAAGGACCAAATGATAAAAATTAAATAGAATTTAAAAACTGCCCAGGACAGGAAGAAAATTTATGTTGATAAGAACATAACCCACCAAGAATTCAAAGTGGGTGATCATGTTTTCCTGAAAGTGAAAACTAATAGGAGTTCCCTGGAGATGGGAAGTTGTGCCAAGTTGGTAGGAAGATTTTGTGGGTCATTTGAAATCCTGGAAATGATTGGGCTAGTTGCATATAAGCTTGCATTACCTGCATCTATGACTGTACATAATGTGTTTCATGTTTCATTGCTTAAGAAATATATACCTGATGCTAATCATGTTATTGACTGGAATGTGATTCAGGTGGAACTAGAAGTTGTCCTGCAAGTGCATCCTATGCGCATATTGGATAGGAAAAACAAACAACTCTAGAATCGAGCTATAGGGCTTGTAAAGATCTAGTGGACCTGGTACGGTCCTGAGGATGCAACATGGGAGCATGAAGATGTTATGCGGGTAGAGTACCCGAATCTTTTTGAAAATTTTGAAAAGATTGCAAAGACAGTGTAAAGTTGCACTGAGGACAGTGCATAAATAAGGGGAGGGGGATTGTAATGTCCCCAAGGCCGAGCCCCATTGTAAATCATGTTTATGAAATGAATTGTAATTATGTTTTTATAGGCTGGTGAGCCAAGTTAATATAAGCTGGTGGGCTTATGTGATTATTAGGCCAGAGAGCCTAAGTGTTGAAGGCCAAGAGCCTGATTTTGTACATGTATCTATGCACATTATTAATAAAAATATAAACACCTATGTGTGCAAACTGACCATGATGAATGAGTGATGGGGTACTAACCTTCCATAGAGTGGGCAAGGGATTAGGATCTGGAAGGTGTGAAGAGGGGCTAAGTGTTGAGCCTAGGGGGATAAGCCTAGGGGATTAAGCCTTAGGAATAATATTTTAATATTATTCCAAAAGACATGTGAATATTATGTTTTATCCTAAGTTCTTTTTGGAAAGACAAGCAACTTCCAAATGGAAGGAATGAATGTTGAAGGAATGTATGTAGTTGCATGGGTGACAAGTGTCAACCCAAGCACATGCAGATAAAACTATTGAGTTGAGCCATGATGGGGGTTCCTCCACCATTCAACCCTCGACTGCCTGGGCGTGAACCGTCTGACCCCTGCAAGAGATGTGGTGCCATTCTGAAACTAGGGGGGCGAAGTATGTGTGTTGATTTCGAGGATAGCCTGTGTTGATTTCTAAAAAATTCGATGCATCCTCTATCTGAGCAGATCGAGCCTGTGTGTGGAGTCTCTGTCCCAAAGCCATAACCATGAGACCATCATGTCATTGATGAACCTGTTTGGAAAGCCCATGTCTATTTTCCCCGTTGGCTGTTGTGGTCACGCACTGCTGGACTGCATGTGGCTTGTTGGCCAGTTTGTACAACACTATCTCCAGGTGAGAGAGGTGATTGAAGTTGGAAGAACAGGTTGCTTGGCCTATAAGCGACTCTCTCTAGGTGAGAGAGTGTGCAGAGGAAGGAGAAAACTCCTGGAAGGAACCCTATAGCCGCCACAGAGCTCGGAGACTTTTGGTCCGGTCTGTTGCTAAAACCTAAGGCAAGGGAGGTTAGCAACCGAAGGATTGTCTAGGTGACAGAGAAGGTGTATACTCCTAGGGTGGAACATGCATGTGGGGAAGGAGAGTCTGTGGCAGTGAGTATGAGTGGTTCCTGGGAAAAAATTCCTTCCTTGTGACTGTGTGTTTTCCCTGTAACCTCAACCTAGCCTAGGATCCCTTGCCTTGGGGGTGGAGCTTAGTCCCAGCTCGGGGGTGACCCACTGCTGAGCTTGATGAACAGTGTGGTCTAAGGCTGGGAGGTTCATGGAAGGCCTGCACCTGGTTGGTGGAATTACCACCGTTTCAAAGATAAGTACCAAATGATGTTTTAATTACTTGTCTGCATGTCTGTGTATTTATATTTATCATGTATTCTGTTGTGCATACGAATTAATGTTAAAGCCATTGATTATTTATAATAGCAGTAATTCTTATGGTTACTTTGAGTTCAAATGTGTTTCATTTGCTTAAATGCATGTCTTATATATAGAATTAAGTATGAGATTGTTATTCTACGTAGTAATGTTGGCCCGACCATGGGGTTGATGGTCGGGAACGTTACATATTCAACAAGTCATGGAGAGTTCACCTAATTCAGATGAGAGAGGTAGGTAGGATTATATCCATATAAGAGTTGTTTCATTTGGTCAGAGCACAGGAGGAGATCCATATTTTATTGGGTCAGTTCACATAGATTTCATATGATAGAGTAGTGGATGGAATTATCAGCCACTACATAGGTCGGACACTTGTATTTCCTCAGTCCACACTTAGGGAGATGATTATGAGAGTTATTTGTGGTCCACCTTCAACATGGAATTCTAGGTATTTCTATGAGTATGAAGAACCACAGGTGAGAGGGATGCTTTGTAGGGATGTGTTTAGACTCCACGGATCACTTGAGTACATTGATTGGGATCGAGATAGTATATTTTTTGGTGTAGTTTGGCAAGGGCCGAATGGATTAGAAGGCACATAGTTGATTCTAAGTACTTGGTTTCCACTAGATGATGGCATGCCAGGGACATGGGTCATTTTGACTCTGATGGTTAACAATATGGTACTACAACAACTAACAGGTATTAGGAGTGGTGGACTTCCAATTTGGTGGTGGGATCCTAGAATTCATCTGAGTGATAGATTGATTCAGATGAGGATGATCGACAGAGCCACGACATTTATTGGTCTAGTTTATTTTTGGGATGACAATAGAAGGTAGGTTGAGGCTTACTCTATATGGAAGTTCAGACTCAAGTTTGGTCATGGATTTGTAGGATTAGACTTCATTGAGATTCCTTCGTAGGGAAGGATCTAGGATAGTGATTTCATCCCCTTCTGGGAGTTCACCTTCGGGTTTCATGAGAGGAGGAAGCAGACTAGGCACGTTGTTTTGACGGTGATGATGAGAGTGGGGTAGCATCATCATGTTGAGTCCTTTCTGGTGATAGCATGGGACCCTAGGATTTCAGTAGGAGATAGTGCGACAATTGACACAAAGATGAGAGCCAGTTTTTTCCTCCATGAGATTAGTTCCCTAGCAGAGCAGTTCCTTGATGGGTTGATTGATTTTTTGCATCACTGTGTGTCCTTATTTGTGGGTGGTTTTAAGGAGACCTCTTATGTAAGTACATTATCGAACCACACCTTGAGTGGAGGATTCTTCACATCTTACAGGATGGTTTGGGATCCTGGCATCATTTTCAGTTTCAGTCTGGATCAATTGTTAGAGTATCAGGTCATGATGCCATTTCTTGAGGAAAAGAAATCTTTGGGAAGAGAGGATTTGTCATGTCCCCATTTTTGGATTCCCTTGTTCAGTAGTGGAAATGACTTATGTGGCTTTTCAGTGAAGAAAAAGGGAGTCAAAAGGGGTTATTTAATGTCACTTAGTTAGGAGATGTTATATATTTAATGTGACATTAGATTAATAAGTTAATTATTTAATATTAAAAGTGACTTTTAATCCTAAAGTAAAAGAAAAAATGGGATAAGTGCCATATTTGATTTAGTCAAAAAGGGGATAAGGGTTACATTTGATTTGGTCAAAAAAAGGGAAAGTTCTAGAAAGAATGAAGAAAGGACAAAATAAGGGGTAGAACCTCACTTTGATATTATGATTTGATCTCTCATTTTGAAAGTGCTCTTGGAGCCATTGTTTCGTTAGGGTTTAGCAAAACTCTTCCACTATTGTTTTAGTTTCAGTGATGCAATATCCACCCTAGCTAGAAAAGAGGGGAATCCACCCAGGATTTCCATTGGATCCTAAACAAGAGGGGAATTCATCAAGGATTTTCATTGGAGCTTCAGTTGAAATTGTTTCGAGGAAACTATGATAGGATTCAACCCCACGGGTTGAACACAGGGTGTCCTGCGAGACCCTGTGAGTTGGTCAGCCTCGTCCCGCATGGCCCCGCTTGTTGTGGAACCTTGTCCAATGAGAATCTCTACGAATTGGGGTTACAGGCCTATTGAGGTACGAACGAACGGATCACGATGGTATGTGTTTTCTGGAACAGATTGATATTGCACCAACAAAGGCTAGATCATCTAGGAGAAGATGTATCTTAAGGAGATCTTGGGCATCATTACCATGTTTATTGTTGTTCTTGTTAGTAGATATTGTGGTTGCTTGGCAGACAGTAGATCTGTTTTTTTAGAAGGGCTTGGAGTGGTTGTTACAACCAATAAGGCTCTTTGTATTTGTTGTGATTTGGATTTCCACACCATAATAACATGTCATGGTTATCTTCTCTATTCCATGTGTAATGGGTGCATGTGATGTATTTGACAACATTCCTATCTTGGTGACATATCTAAACTATTTGTAAGGAATTTCCAGCATAGTGTTTGATAAAACAAAACAAACAAAAATAATAATTTGGGTAGCAAACATAATATTTCCACCCATTCTACTTGGAAGCATTACACTTTGTTAGATATATTAAATCAAATTTAAAACTAAAAAACTATCAAAATATATGGATCTTTTGGATACATTTAAGCAGTCTAATGTACCTTAGTCATGGAGAAAGACTTTTTGTTAAGAAGATTGTTGCATAGATTACATCAAATTTAGAGAACTATCTAAATACTTTTGGGAGTCTAACCTAAAATCGTCATTGCGAAAAACTTGTTTTAAAGAAGATTGTGAATTGTCCACCCAAACTTTGAAGAGTCAAATCAGAACTAGATGTACCATCCATAACGATATAAGAGTTTGTAAACTTGTGTTGCCTTCGAAATTCCTGGCGTACTATACCTTTCCACGGTGAATTCACACTCAACCAAAAATAGATGACGACTTTCCTTATTCTTCTAGTGTAACTAATTTGGATTGGCCAAAAAAAACACTTGTTCACAGAATTCTAAGTTATTTTATTTATTTGGAAAAAAAACACTTGTTCACAGAATTCTAAATTATTTCAAAAAAAAACACTTGTTCACACAATTCTAAATTATTTTAATTATTTGAAAAAAACACTTGTTCAGAGAATTCTAAATTATTTTATTTATTATTTTCTAAAATTACAAGATCATTTTTTTTTTCTTTTCCTTCTTCAAATATCTACCATAGTCCATCTAATTTTCACTCTGGACGATCGAATCAATCTCCATCCATTATTTCATGACAGTGTCCAAAGTACATGGAATTTTTACAAAATTTTATTATCAATATATATTTTAAGCAAAGAAGAGTGGATATATATCCATCATTACACTTCAAATCCAATAATGCATATCCACCAAATACTACATAACAAGATGCTCAATGTTCACCATGAAATTTGAGTTCACTGATAAGACGGCACGGCACGGAGGAAAACACTTTATTCCCTGAGACAGATCGATCTGACTAACACTTTATTCTTCGAGGAATGATATGAATGGAAGGTGTTCGATGACAAAACACAAAACACTCGAAAAGACAATCCAGTGAGCAGCTGCTACCCAAGCGGGGTCATCTGCAGAGGGAGTTGTTACTCCATTGCCCATAGAATTTCGGATATAAATGTCCGGATACATTTTTGGTCCCCTGGTGGAGCCCTAAAAGCATAAATGTAAACCATAATATTATATAAATAGCGTATACATGTCACATCTAAGAAATAATCATGGAATGCTGGGGCAGATGGATTATAGGTTGAAAAATGTGAGAGTAATTTAGATGGAACGACCTTTCCAGAGCGACCTTTCCAAAGTGATTCAGATAAGATGACTTATAATTCACCTGCAACAACATTCAATGGACGATTTATAATTGTTCCGTAACAAACTAGATATTAGTTGTCATTATCAAGTATCCAGTTGAAACTCATGTGAATAATCCTCAATTCCCTTCCGTCATTATTATAAGTACCCAAACTCATGTCAATAATCTCCAATTCCCTTCACTGGGATTTTTGGTACATCTACTAATTGAAACTAATGTCTCACTGTTATTCTATTAAGAATCAAATGAAACTATAAAAAATACAGATTGTGTTTACATTGAGCTTTTGTCCTTGTATTCCTGAAAACAGACTATTGAGAAATCCATGAGTTCTTCAAAATTGAACTTTGATACATATTAAGACTTATAACTGACCTGGGATTTTTCTTTTTGTCTATAAATATACATTTTTCTAATAAAACATTGTCCAAGATTTCAGAATATGACTAAAACAAAAAGATTATGTTGGCTTGAACTACTTCTCCTTCAACTAGCTCCTCATAATAGAGCCATCTGGGGATGCAATTCAGTGCTTGTTTGGATAGTTGATCGGCAACATGGTTAAATATCCTGTGAACATATATGAAGTTGAGTATTTGAAAAGTGGCTTGCATCATTCTGATTTTCTCTTGCCATGGCTTAAGAGATAAACAATTCAATCTTGATTTACCTTTTATCCAATCAATAGTTGATTTGGAGTCACCAGCGATCATCAATCTGTTTAAGGACAACATGAAAGCAATATGTAACAATCCCCATAAACCTTGAAGTTCAGCTTTCATATTAGATCCTTCTCCTTCAGCAAAATATGCTTTGTACTAATGGACACTGCTGAATTTAAGAAATATTCCAATACCACACATGTTTCCTGAAGCTGCACCATCGAAGAACCTAATTGGTGAATCATCAAAATAAATTAGGCTTAATTAATTAATGTATAGGAGTAGCACACGCTCTTATAAATTATTTTTGAGAAATAAAATTCTTCGAAAAATAATAAATCGACATAGGGATCCTCATCTTTTGTAATTACTTGATGGATTTGTTTTAGGCCAAGATAATTCAAGATCGCCTACAATTTACATCCATCGGTTGATTGGAGTAAGACTAGCACAACTGCTAATTCACGGCTGGTGAATGCCGAAAGGCGGTTGGCTGTTAAACTTTCTAACGATCATTGGTGATGTCAGCACAGAAACGTGGTCACTTTAATATCTTAATATTTTTTACTCAGGTAGACGTAATAACAACTCGGAAGTTAATGGATGAAATCAGAGCCATTAATTTATTGTGACAACTAAGAATATTCTAGGCATATTTAATCTAGTCCACAAAAAACGTATTAATAACTAAATACCTATTAAATGTGCCCATTGTCCATAGGTGTACACCTTTCGATGTAAATATTTCTTGGTGGCTACAATATTAAGGTGAAGGTGCATCTCCAGGTGCTCGGAAAAGGTTGAAGCTCTTAAGACTGGATATATTGGAAGAAGCGCAGTTTCTACACTAGCATTGACCGTTGTGATCGTTTTTTCATGTGGCCAATGTAAAACTAATTTCTTTAATTAATGTTTAAATGACCCATATGAAGAAACAATTACGAGAACTTCCGTCACAGTTTTCTGGAGTTCTTGGTAACAGAATGGTCGAATCTCCTACGCTGATGGACAGGTGGAGAATAACCGTCTTGGGGAAACCGGTCCTCTCTCTGCCCATAAAAGAACCTTCAGAATACCCATCTTTATTGATCTGAAAGTGCATTCGGCAGCAGGGTAAGAGAGGGAAACTCGGTTTCCAGTTTTGTGGAGAGGGTTCCAACTCGATTTCCGTTCTGTGCAAGAGAGCTCGCTGCTGGTTCCAAAGGAGGGTTCTATGCAAGAGGGCTCACTACTGAGGTGCAGAGGATTCCAAAAACGAAATGGAGACAGGTATTAATTCATTTAAATTCCGCTTATAATGCAGGTTGAAATCTGAAAGTTCTAGGTCCTGACAAACATACATTCAGTTTGTATTATGAAAAACTTCTAACATTGGTATCAGAGCCTGCGTGGAGAACTTTCTCTATATATATTTCTGAATGCATATATTTTTTTTTTCTGTCACCATGTTTGCACCAATATTATTTCCGCAATCTTATTTGATAGACCAGTTTGATAGACCAGTTCGTAACGAAAGCCCTATTCGGAAACCAGTCTAGCACTGTAACTCGCGGTATAGTTTCGAGGTCACTCTCCGTTTAACACCTCTGAACTTACATGATTTCTTTTAAAATAATTTCATATGAGAATTGGAACCCTAAATTCTATGCATCGTGTGATAATATTGAGTTTCACAACATCAATTATAAGCCTCGGTTCTTTGGATAGGGTGAAATCGAAAATGATTTTATTTATAGGTTGTTGAAAGATAAAGCTACACATTACTGTTGAATCAACATGCAGAGTCGTTACATTGATTTAAGGTCTATATTAAGAGACGGTTTGGTAGCCACCAAGGTGGTCCAACTAGAAAGACTCGTAGATATTAAGTCAAATTACTGAAATTTAGTACTTGTTTCCCCTGGTATTAAAATGATAACTCTGCAAATCGCAATTATTTAGTCACAAAAATATTAGGTTGGCCCAAAGGTGCACCAAATTTTTGAAGATT
>ML783704.1:415388-426881 GCA_009831015.1 Picea engelmannii
ATAAAGGTGTTTCTGTTTGATAAATCCTGTTTTAAATGTGTACGTACATGTATGAGAATAAATGCATAATGACAAGAATAGTCTCTGACAAGGGACATTATTGTTGGACCTTATGAAATCTCTCCTTGTTTACAGACTAATTTGAACAAGTTACTAATGTTGTGGTACATGAAAGGGACTATGTCGTCTTATTGACATGGAACCATCATGACTCGCATTACTAGGTTGTTTAATTATAGTATTATAATGACCAAACTGAAAACCAAGATGAATATGAATTATGGCGCACCTAATGTCTACTCTGTTAAACTGTAACATTAAGTTGTCATATGTGCCAAGTGGGATAATGTAAAACTAATTTCTTGAATTAATGTTTAAATGATCCATATGAAGAAACAGTTACGAGAACTGTCGTCACAGTTTTCTGGAGTTCTTGGTAACGGAATGGTCGAATCTCCTACTCTGATGGACAGGTGGAGAATAACCGTCTTGGGGAAACCGGTCCTCTCTCTGCCCATAAAAGAACCTTCAGAATACCCATCTTTATTGATCTGAAAGTGCATTCGGCAGCAGGGTAAGAGAGGGAAACTCGGTTTCCAGTTTTGTGCAGAGGGTTCCAACTCAATTTCCGTTCTGTGCAAGAGAGCTCGCTGCTGGTTCCAAAGGAGGGTTTTGTGCAAGAGGGCTCACTGCTGAGGTGCAGAGGATTCCGAAAATGAAATGGAGATAGGTATTAATTCACTTAAATTCCGCTTATAATGCAGGTTGAAATCTGAAAGTTCTAGGTCCTGACAAACATACATTCAGTTTGTATTATGAAAAGCTTCTAATAGCCAAATCTCTAGAACTTTTACATCGTGTATAAATAATAGAAAAACATGTGTGGAAATGAGGAGATCTCATCAAATAAGAATTCTTGTAAACAAATAATCTTTAAACATGGAATTGCCTGACCGCTGTGATGGTGTTTTTCATGTGGCCAAATCTGTAGAACTATTACAACGTGTATAAATAATAGAAAAATATTTGTGGAAATGAGGAGATCTCATCAAATAAGAATTCTTGTAAACAAATAATCTTTAAACATGGAATTGTGATGGTGTTTTTCATGTGGCCAAATCTCTAGAACTATTACAGTGCGTATAAATAATAGAAAAATATTTGTTGAAATGAGGAGATCTCATAAAATAAGAATTCTTGTAATTAAAGAATCTTTAAACATGGAATTGGTATTCGTGCTTATGTCATCATATGTAATACAGGAATCTGTTTGGTGTAAAATGTCATATTTCTTCTGTAACATTTCATGTTTTCTAGAGCTTGTAATTAATTATACAATATGATAGGATTATCATGTTAAGGTATGTGGACACTATAAATGTATTACTGTTAGAGTTGTCAATAATTGACTGTGGGGGATAAGCCTTGAAAGTACTAGCCATGATATCACTAGAGGAAAGAATGTGAAAACTATAAGAGAGGGTTCATTATATCAAATAACCCAAAATTTCCCTTGATGGGGGTAATAAATTTCCTTTGGATCCCAAAGAGAGAAACCAGTTAATGAAGAAAGGACCAGTGGTTGAATTATCAACAACTCCTATGAATGGAAGCATGGTCTGACTACAAAATGTCAGCCAGAAGTACCACTGGGTATGACAGACCAAGCTGATCGGAGTTCCCTTCTAACAAAAGAAACAAGATGGGTCGAGAACCATCTTGGGGAAAAGATATAAGAAAATTTGTAAGGAGAATGCGGGAACTCCCCAGTAGATGAGGAACATAAGGCCATGAGCTTGATGCCAAGTGAGCATCTGATAAACATCGCCCAAGGCCATAAAAGAGAAAGAAATCTCTGAAAGTTTGTAGAGAACAGAACCAGAGTGAAAGCTGAAACAAAGAAAGAATCCTTGAGAACTGCGAGAGTTCCTTGATGATATCATGGCTTGGCACGGGGGTGGCTAGAGTGCTAAGAATTAATGCCTTTGAGCCTATGGTCAGGTGGAAGGATGAACACCCACAGTCAATTAGTTGGCTACCACCTGTAATAGATAAGTAATCGCATATCTTGTGTATTTAAGTGGTACTATGAATTAAAGTTGGATATCCTATGAATGTTGCAGGGATGGATATGTTTTCTTAATGATTTATACTGTATCCTTTTTTTGTCTGCTTGATTGTGTAATTAGTCAAGTAAGATATTGTATGAATTGGACGTGTTTTTATACTCGTAAATGGTTGTGTCCTATGGTGGCTTAAGCTAGAGCCACGAACTGCGAGTTCGTCGACCATGGGCATAGTTTCATGTATGCAAGTCGACCCTCCTAGTCATTTTGAGTCCCTTGGAGGATGGAGTTTGTTAAGCTTGGGAGAGGTAGTGCATATATGCACAAGCTCTCTGTAAGGAAAGAAGAGACCAAGAACCACTTAAGTTCTAGACTTGATGAAGGAGCGCAAGAGTTGTGCAGAAGACCCTTCTAAGTGTTAAGTTCAGGAGAAAGAGAAGAATGCTCTTAAATCCTTCATAACTGATGAAGCTCGGGAAGGATAGTAAGATTCAAGTATCAAAAAGGAATATCCTTTCGTTTGGAAGATGAACGGACGAGACCTTTCGAGAAGATCCAAGGATCTATCGAGACCCACTCTGACCATCAGATCTGTGAGTTCAGAGTTCGCGTGACGGGAGAATCGCACGTTGGTGCGACTAAACCTTTGAAATCCAAAGTCACGATGTGATCTGGACCATAGATCCAAGGATCTATCGGGACCCACCTTGACTGTCGGATCTGTGAGTTTGGAGTTCACGTGACGGGAGAATCGTGTGTTCGTGCAATTAAAATTTTGAAACCCGAAGTTGCGATGTGATCTGGACCATTGGATCAAGGAAGGTTGTGGACCGTCGATCTGATGTGAGCAGATTAACATAAAGAGTACGTGGGAATTTTAAATTCCCTAAGTACCAAGCTCAGAAGAGACTATCACTTTTCAGATGCATAGATGAGGTCCAAGAGGTGACCTTGTTTCAAGTTCGTAAGTTCTGGAGAGAAAACGAAAGTTGAGACCCATACATCAGGGGTCACATGAAGTAAATCAAAGGTCGAGACCTTCAAAACATCTAAAATATTCCAAGTCAGAGAAGAAAGAGAAATCTCAAGAGGAGGAGCAATAGTGACCGTTAGATCGAGCATTTTGAAAGATCTTGATTGTTGGGATCCACGTCTAGACAATTAGAAGAGAGCACAAGAGGAGATCAGATCTGGGTTGTCAGATTTGAGTGCGATGACTAACATTCATTGGATCCCAAGGAAAGTGCACGAGGCCTAACCCTTTGAAAGTGCATATGAGGGTGGACTTGCGGAGTCCCGAAGTTCCAAAGTCAATCAGAACCGTCCATCATCAGGGTTGATACGTGGAGTAAGATCCACAACTTCGTAGGGTTGTGGACAAGGAGGAGGACAAACAACTAAAGCAAATCCTGGCCATTGATCGCCAGGGGGATATGTGTCAGGAGATCATATATTTCAGGTAAATGCACTTTGGAAGGAAATGAGTGTGTAGAAACTTGAAACTCCCGAAATCTGAAGAGCCGAAGTAGATCCTGTCCATTGACCGATAGGAGATACGTGTCGATAGATCAGAGACTTTGGAGAAAACTACTATAGAGGTTTCCAAGTGAGGAGTGAGACAAACTCCTGAAGCCCCGAAAGTCGGAGATTCGAAGCACCGAAGTGCCGAAGAGTTGAAGCGTCGAAGAGCCAAAGGTCTCTAGACCGTTAGATCCAGAGAGACATGTGGTGATAGATCGCAAGCTTCAGGTAAATTACATTGGAGTTTCAGTTGAGAATTAAGATTCCTAAACCCCGAAGACCCAAATTGAATCTAGACCGCCAGATCTAGAGGGACGTGTGGCGACAGATCGTGGACTCTGGAGAAATCTATTTGAGAGTTTTCAGTTGAGATTTGAGACTTCCGAAGTCTGGAGAACCGAAGAGCTGAAGTAAATCTCAACTGTCCGATCATCCGAATTAGACCTTAGTTGTCATATCATCCAAAGTAAATCTCAAGCATTGGATCATCCAGGGTGAATATGGACCGTCTGATCTAGAAGAGACATGGTGTAGATCGGTGGATTCTGGGTAAAGTCCCGAAGTAATTCATAGCCATCAGATCAAGAGGATAGGTGGCATAAATATGTAGATTTTGGGTAAATACCTGAAGCAAGCCTCAATCATCTGATTCAAGTGGACACATGATAGGAATCCTCTTACTTCAAGGGGAAGTGAATTTTGAGATTTGAGATCTCAGAAGTCCAAAGACCCGAAGGAAATCTCGATCGTTGATCGAGAAAAGGGGTCGTGGGAGCGTTGATCTAGTTGAAAGGTCAAACCCCCAAAGTAGAGGTAGAGCCACTGATTAAGAAGGACAGGTGTCCACAAATTGTCGACTCCGGAAAATTGACGTACGAAAAAAAGGAAAGTTTGAGACTTTAGAATTATGAAGTCCAAAATTCTGAAACAAATCATAGTCGTTGATTTACAAGAGGTTAGATCTGATCCACATCTTTGAAAGGGATATATCTAAGCCGTCAGTTCAGAGGCACCGTCAATATCGTGAGATCGACGGTCTCGTAGCATTGCGGGGATAAAAAATGTGTGAACTTTAAAAAGTTTAGGGAGGGTCGCAATCCAAACCATGGTTTTGAAGAAAGGACACATGGAGGCTCGAGGAGAATTGCGGGCCGAAAGGTAGTTTGATTTCAAACCACCATTGACCATGCCCACAATTGTGTGTTTATGTGAGGTTATCGCCCAAGGTCACCTCAAGGAGGGGCATATCAGAAAAGGGGCTAGTGCCCAAACTCAGATATTTCTCAAGCGCGAAGGGAAGGTCAAGGGTACTATTAGACCTTCACCCAAAAGTTTAAAGGGTTTGCGTTTAATTATAGAGAGAGACTATCAGGGTCTCAGAGAGTCGTTGGATTCAAAATATGAGATCCTTGATTGGGAGGTCGGACTGGTTCCCCGTCTTCCCAAATTAGAAACCATAGATGGAGAATCTACCCTTTAAGAAAAGTGATAATTTTTATGCCCCATCGTGGGTGTGTTACAAATTGGTATCAGAGCATGGTTACAAAACTTGGAATGCTTGGGCTCATGTACGAGTCACGTAAGGAGGTATTGTTATTTGCATTTACTCCTTGAGGAGAAGGACTATAGATTGAATCTGTGATTTTGGGAATTCTTGTTGAATTTTAGCAGGAAAATTTCTTTAGCCCTTTGTCAAAGTGATAACTACTCTTATCAGAGTAGGGATATGCTAATTAACATTTATAATAATACTTGAATGTGGATAGATGAAGGTGGCAGGGTTCTGTCAAGAGCAACTAAAGCCCAAAGGATGGATGACCTGGTGTTCGTAACACTGCTTCTAAGCATGGGTAGTTGGAACTTCAGGAACTCATGATGGTAGATTATATAATGGTTAATAGCTTTGTGGGCTTAAAGGAATCGGATAGGATCAGGTAGGATCCCTGGCGGTTATAGTTACTTCTCTATATTAAAATCGGAGTATATAACTCCTCATGACCAGAGAAAATTGAGATGGGTAAAACCCTATGGACGCTGAGGCAAGAGGGTTTGCTAGACATTGTCGCATAAAGAGGAAAGTGACCATATTTGGTTATTGCCTTGAGAAAAGGCAACATCAATATGAGATATGAGTGTGAGATTAGTCCTGTAAGTTACTAAAATCTCAAACTAAAGGACACTAATGATGAAATTAAACTATCAAGTGAATGCATGAGGTAAAAAGGTGCAAGATATGCACCTAATTATACACGAATGTGTATACAAGATCATAAGGATGATTGGAAGATCCTTGGGAAAAGGATATAGAAGCCTGATATGTCCATGTGCGTGAATGACATGGAAAAAGTGAAAGCAATAAGCTAGCATGATGAATACTTATATGTGTTTAATTATGTTTGAGTACATGGGTTTAATGCATTATGGAGCTTCCTAATATGAAGCCTGATAGTAATACTAGTTAGGTATGAATGATATTAAACATGCAAGTGATGAACAAGTATGATGTAAGTTAACAAAACCAGATAATGTATGGATACATAATTTGGGTACATGACAAAGATGCATGCTTATATTCCTTATGGGATATTTGGTAAACATTTGAAGTTGACTCATGGCTGAATCCATCACAAATAGTGATGGATATGCAATAAGGAAGTTGTGTGCTGAAGGAGTTCCCTATGGAGGAACTGTGTGAAGACTTTGTCAGGAAAAAAAAGTCACAACCTTAATGACTGCTGAGAATTAAGCAGTGAGCCACAAGAATATATATATACTAGAATCCTGGATTACATTTTGAAAAACATCATGTAATGAATAGAAGACTAATAATGAATCTTGACCATTCTGATAACTGAATGGTAACATGTAGGATGCACAAGTTAATGATTCATTATGGGAAAAATATTTTACTATTAAAGCATGTTGATGTATCCTAAGAGTTAGGATGAGCCTAGCCAAGGGCTGCTTAAGAAAAGAGTAGAAAAATCACAATAAGTAAAGGGGGAGAAAAGGAGGAACACTTTCCTCACCCTAAGAACACTAAATTGTTTAACAGAGCCATAGGATTAAAAGAAAAGTTGTGGAAACTGGTATAGTTGGTAAAAGGAAAGTAAACCCCCTGAGTATGATTAAATGAATAAATGAGCATGTTTAACTGAATAGGCTTGGTTGAAGACATGATTAAGAAAAGGAACTAAGGCCTTAGAGATAACTCGACTGGGCTAAAAAGTCCCAGGCGGTGTAGAAAGAGTTCTCAATTCTTTCCTTGTTGAGTACTATGTTTTCTCTTGGATGAGAAAGTTGGTGTGCTAATGAAAGTAAAAAGGTTTTGACACCATAGTGATAAGGATTGTATTGCTGAAGATACAATCGAAATTTGTTTGTGTTTCACTTGTGGAAAAATTTGAGGATAATGTGATGAAGTGCATAAAGATATGCTAGGACATTTTGAAGATATTTTATGAATTCAAATGTTATGATACATTCATTTGGTTTAATATTACAACTAATGTAATTGTGACTATGATGATGCATGGTATGTATAGAAAGGAACTGGAGCTATTGAGGAAAACAATTGCCAATGATGGGAAAACTCAAGTAGAGGATGACCAGGAGAAGGCTGCGGTTGAAAGATTGTTGACAGGGCTATAAAAGTCCCCATAAAGCACTATTGATGAGGTAAAAATCAGAAAGAGGGTGCTAGCAGCCAAGAACTAGTATAAATATATTCTTGCCTATGTGGCACAAGGTATGAAGGGATTTGGTAAGAACCCCTTCTGAAATATTTTATTGTCTTAGTGTTATGCATGAACTTTTGAAAGGTAGTTGTATGTCGTGGATACTCAAGTAAGGTATGATTCAGGAAGGAGAACCTGAATGATGGAGGTGTGAAACTCTGGTAGTAAACACTGTTTGTAACCCTTGGAAGAATTCATGAAATGATATGTCATGAATGCATTGACCAATCAAGGAATGCTTGAATGAATTCATGTGAAACTTTTGAGTTCATGTGTATTGATTTGGAATCCTGATTGGCTTATTGCAGGCAATATGGTCCTTCCGTAAGAATGAAAGAAAATGAATAAGCCATATGAGGAAAATGTTGGTTAAATTCCAACACACCATGGCCAAGAACCAGTCATAAAGTGTGACGAACTTGAAAACAATGCAAGAGTGCATTGGGTATGAATGTGGCCATGAATAATTGGAACATTTGTTAAAATCCTTTGAAATATTGAATTTTGTTTTGAAAGGTTTGGTATATTGAAATGAGGCATAGGCAAGGAATGGGATTCCCTTTCTATGTTTATATAGATGTGATGAACTATTAGTATGCATGGTTTTGAATATAGATATATATACATGGATGCATGAGAGACTAACAATTTGTTTGTCTATGTAAAGAATGAATTGTAGGGAGGAAAGAGGTCTCAGATATAGCAGCATTGTAAGCCCATAAGGAAGACCAATTTCTTATTGAGACAAAACGCTATGGGAAGGAAAGTACCATAATTATGAATCTGGTTCCTGTGCAGAACAAATATGGAAACAAAATGTGGAATTGAAAATCTATAGGTGACAGATTTACAATAAAATTTTATGATGTCTCATGAATTTTTGTATACCTGTGATATAGGTGAAAGGGAAATATCTGCGAAGAAGTGCAAAGATGAGAAACTGAGCTCTCGGGTTCGAGGGAGAACTGTGAGAAAGAGTATAATATGATCGCATGAAATAGAGATTGACTCGGGAGAAGGAGAGTAACCTTTGTCCCTATCTATGATTGAGTCGGGAGAAGGAGAGTAACCTTTGTCCCTAAATATTTTTGTTCTAGGAGAAGGAGAGCAACCTTCTTCCCTATCTATTACGATACCTAGAGAAGGAGAGTAACCTTTGTCCCTATCTATTACGGTACCGAGAGAAGGAGAGTAACCTTTGTCCCTATCTATTACAATACCGAGAGAAGGATATTAACCTTCGTCCCTATCTATTACGGTACTGGGAGAAGGAAAGTAACCTTCATCCCTATCTATTATGGTACCAAGAGAAGGAGAGTAACCTTCATCCCTAACTTTATTTGATCCGGAAGGATGTCAAGCTATAAAATCATGAAAAATGGCTACTGCTGAGCCATGAGAACCCTGTGGTAATCCATGATCACCTAGAATATGTTATGTTGAGGTAACACAAGCCGGAGGGATGCCTTGACAGAGCAAGTCTAAGGGACACCTCAACTGTAAGACTCGATAGAGTCTTTGGAATTATTTCTATGTGAGAAAACATTGGCAAGGCATGATGGATCACCCGAGGGACTATATAGCAGAGAGGGGGATGCCTAAGCCTGGGCCTAGAGGGTGAGTGATTGCAAGAAAGAGGAGACCTTAATAGTTCTTGTAAACTATTGATTGGGATCATGCACATGATGGGTATTTCTTCCTGTGTGAGAAAACCTTGGCAAGGAAAGATGGATCAGCCGAGGGACTGTATAGCAGAGAAGGGGATGCTTGAGCATGGGCCTGGAGGGTGAGTGACCCCAAGGAAGATGAAACCTTGATAGTTCTTGTAAACTATTGATGAGGATCATGCACCCAATGGGTATGTCAAGGAAAAACAATGAGTCTGGATAACAAACAACCATGTGGATACAAACACACAAACTGTGCAGATAATTATTGTCCTAAGATTAGGAAAAAAATTCCTAGAAATTTTTATACAATGTTATTACATGAGACTATGATTAATATGCTTTTTGTCCAAGAATTATTGAAAGAAGGTGACAGAGATTAAGGGTCTGAAGCAGGACCTGACCGAGAAAGAAAGATCAATATTTCTAAAATAGCTGAATGGGAAAGGCTTGACAAGTGTTTTGATGAAGAACACCGAAGATCATGTTCCTTTAAGGGGGAGGGTATTGTAACATATTTGTTTCCCCCAACTTGTAATTAATCATAAAATAGGATTACCATGATAAGGCATGTGGACAGTGTAAATGTATTATTCTTTGAGTTGCCAATAACTAACTGTGGGGGTGAAGCCTTGAAAGTACTAGCCATGATATCACTAGAGGAAAGAATGTGAAAACTATAAGAGAGGGATCATTATATCAAATAACCCCAAATTTCCCTTGATGGGGGTAATAAATCTCCTTTGGATCCCAAGGAGAGAAACTAGTTAATGAAGAAAGGACCAGTGGTTGAATTATCAACCACTCCCATGAATGGAAGCATGGTATGACTGCAGAATTTCAACTTGAAGTACCACTGGGTATGACAGACCAAGCTAACTAGAGTTCCCTTCTGATAGAAGAAACATAATGGGTCGAGAACAATCCCGGAAAAAAGATATAAGAAAATTGGTAAGGAGAATGCAGGAGATCCCTGACAGATGAGAAAAAAAAGGTCACGAGATTGATGTTGAGTGAGCATATGATAAACCACGCCTAGGGCCATAATAGAGAAAGAAATCTCTAAAATATTGTATAGAACAGAACTCGAGCGGAAGTTGAAACAAAGAAAGAATCCTTGAGAACTATGAGAGTTCCCTAGTGATATCATGGCTTGAAACGGGGGTGACCAGAGTGCTAAGAATGAATGCCTATGAGCCTATGGTCAGGTGGAAGTACGAACACCCACAATTAGTTAGTTGGCTACCACCTGTAATAGATAAGTAATCGCATATCTTGTGTATTTAAGTGGTACTATGAATTAAAGTTGCATATCCGATGAATGTTGCAGGGATGGATATGTTTGCTTAATAATTTATATTGTACCCTTTTTCTGTCTTCTTGATTGTGTAATTAAGCAAGTAGGAAATTGTATGAATTGGACGTGTTTTTATACTCGTAAATGCTTGCGTCCCGTGGTGGCTTAAGACAGAGCCACGAACTATGAGTTTGTCGACCGTGGGAATAGTTTCATGTATGCATGTCGACCCTCCTATTCGTTATGAGTCCCTTGGAGGATGGAGTTTGTTAAGCTCAGGAGAGGTAGTGAAGATATGCACAGGCGCTCTGTAAGGAAAGTGGAGACCGATAACCACTTAAGCTCTAAACTTGATGAAGGAGCGCAAGAGTTGTGTAGAAGACCCTTCTAAGTGTTAAACTCAGGGGAAAGAGCACGATGCTCTTAAATCCTTCATAACTGACGAATCTCAAGAAGGATAGAGAGATTCAAGTGTCAAAAGGGAATATCCTTTCGTTTGGAAGATGAACGAACGAGACCTTTCGGGAGGATCCAAGGATCTATCGGGACCCATCTTGACCATCGGATCTGTGAGTTCAGATTTCATGTGATGGGAGAATCATCTGTTGGTGCGAATAAACCTTCGAAACTCGAAGTTGTGATGCGATCTGGACCGTATATCCAAGGATCTATAGAGATCCACCTTGACCATCAGATCTGTGAGTGCAGAGTTCGTGCGATGGGAGAATCGTGCGTTGGTGTGATTAAAATTCTGAAACCTGAAGTTGCGATG
The DNA here is from genome assembly GCA_009831015.1 of Picea engelmannii. NCBI lineage: Eukaryota > Viridiplantae > Streptophyta > Pinopsida > Pinales > Pinaceae > Picea > Picea engelmannii. The sequence goes on from ML783704.1 coordinate 426,449, forward strand.
TGATCTGGACCATTGGATTGAGGAAGGTCATGGATTGTTGATCCAATGCGAGCTGATTAACGCAAAGATTACGTGTGAATTCAAAATTCCATAAGGACCAAGCTCAGAATAGACTAGCGCTATTTATGTTTATAGATAAATTCGTTAGTGCGGACACAGACCAATCTCCCCAGATCCACCTGGATCTGGAACAAAACGTGACAGAATATACCGCTTTCCCTAGATCTAAAGTATTGAATGGACAAGAGAAAAGGATGATGTACTTACCTTGTGAAAGCTCTCCTTTAATATCTGTTGTTCCTCGCTCTGCTACAATGCTCTTGCGTCGTCCAAATCACAACAACACAAACCAATCACAGCAAAGACATTAATATATTCAAAACTCTAGACTATACATGTGATCAAGGAATCATGTAATAAAGTAGATCTAACT
>ML783704.1:434155-475079 GCA_009831015.1 Picea engelmannii
ACCGTTTGGATGCCACCTCACCCAAGAAGCTTCTCCTTCTAGAAAATTCGAGAAACCGTACGTTTTTCCCACGTGCTGGAATTTCCGCACCCTAGCTATATAGCAACCTGAGGAAAGTCCGCACCCTGGCTATATAGCAACCTATGGGAATTTGTCATTTCCGCACCCTGCCTATATAGCAACCTGCGGAAATTTCTCTTTATAAGGTTTTTACATAGGAAAATGCAACTTCTTTTCTCAGGAAAAGTTCTTCTTCCTTCTCTCTTCAGGAACTCAGGCCACTGTGACCCCTCTAAAGACAATAGATAGGTTTACATCATTAACGATCATAGGGATGACGAAAATAATGTGTAACAATTTAGATGCATAGATGATGTTCAAGAGGCGACTTTGTTTCAAGTTCATAAGATCGGGAAGGAAAACGGAAGTTGGGACCCATACATCAGGGCTCCCAGGAAGTAAATCGAAGGTCGAGACCTTCAAAACATCTAAAATCTTCCTAGTCAGGGAAGAAAGAGAAATCTCAGGAGGAGGAGCAATGGTGACCATTAGATCAAGCACTGTGAAAGATTTGGACTATTGGGATCCACGTCCAGACAATTAGAAGAGGACATAGTAGGAGATTAGATCTGGGCCATCAGATATGAGCACGAGGACCAGCATTTGTTGGATCCTAAGGAAAGTGCACGAGGCCTAACCCTTTCAAAGTGCACAAGAGAGTGGACTTGTGAAGTCTCGAAGTTTCGAAGTCAATCAGAATCGTCCATAGTCATGGTTGATACATGGCATAATATCCACAACTTTAGAGGGTTGTGGACAAGGAGGAGGACAAACAACCGAAGAAAATCCTAGCCATTGTTCTCCAGGGGGATACATGTCAGGAGATCGTATATTTTGGGTAAGTGCACTTTGAAAGGAAATGATGGCGTAGAAGATTGAAACTCTCGAAAGCTGAAGAGACGAAGTAGATCTTGTTCGTCAGTCGACATGAGATATGTGTTGATAGAATGGAGACTTCAGGGAAAACTACTTCAGAGGTTTCCAAGTGAGGAGTGAGACAAACTACCGAAGCCTCGAAATCCAGAGAGCTAAAGCTCCGAAGTGTCGAAGAGCCGAAGCCCCGAAGAGCCGAAGGGCTGAAGAGTCGAAGGTCTCTGGACCATTAGATCAAAAGAGACATGTGGCGATAGACCGCAAGCTTCGGGTAAATTACAATGGATTTTTAGTTGAGAATTGAGATTCCCAAAACCTGAAGGCCTGAAGTGAATCTGGACCACCAGATCCAGAGGGACAGGTGGCGATGGATCGTGGACTCCGGAGAAATCTGTTCAAGAGTTTTTAGTTGAGATTTGAGACTCTCGAAGTCCAGAGAGACAGAGAGTCAAAGTAAATGTCAACCATCCGATCATCCAAATTAGATCTCAGTCATCAGATCGTCTGAAGTAAATCTCAAGCGTTGGATTGTCCGAGGTGAATCTGGACCATCTGATCCAGAAGAGACATAGTGTAGATTGGTGGATTATGGGTAAAGTCTAGAAGTAATTCATAGTCATCAGATCAAGAGGACAGGTGGCATAAATCTCTATATTTCACGTAAAGACCTGAATCAAGCCTCAATCGTCTGATTCAAGTGGACATGTGCCAAGAATCCTCTTACTTCAAGGGGAAGTGAAGTTTGAGATTTGAGATCTCAGAAGTGGAAATATCGACCGTTGATCGAGCGAAGGGGCCACTGGACTATTGATCTAGTTGAAAGGTCAAACCCACAAAGCAAAGGCAGAGCCCCTGATTGAGAAAGACATGTGTCCACAAATCATCGACTTCAGAAGATTGACGTACAAAAGAAAGGAAAGTTTGATACTTGAGAATTCCGAAGTCTAGAATTCTGAAACAAATCATAGCTGTTGATTTGCAAGAGGTCAGATCTAATCTACAGCTTTTAAAGGGATATATCTGAGCCGTTAGTTCAGAAGAATCATCAATATTGTGAGATCAATGATCCCATAGAATTGTGGGGATCAGAGATGCGCAAAATTTAAAAAGTTGAGGGCGGGCCGCAATCCAAACCATGGTTTTTAAGAAAAGACACGTGGAGGCTCGAGGAGAATTGCAGGCCAAAATATAGTTTGGTTTCAAACCGCCTTTGTCCATGCTTGCAATTGTGTGTTTGCATGAGGTTATCACCCAAGGTCACCTCAAGGAGGGGCTTTTTAGAAAATGGGCTAGTGCCCAAACTCAGATATTTCCCAAGCACGAAGGGAAGGTCATGGGTACCATTATACCTGCACCCGAAATTCGAAAGGGTTTGTGTTTAATTAGAGAGAGATACTATCAGGGTCTCAGAGAGTCATTGGCTTTAGAATCGAAGATCCTTGATCGCGAGGTCTAACTGGTTCCCCGACTTCCCAAGTTAGAAACCATGGATGGAGAATCTATCCTTTAAGAAAAGAAAAAAAAATTGTGCTTTGTAGTGGGTGTGTTACACCTTCCATGACATTTTGTACCACACCTAATATTTTTGGCACTTACGAAGAGAAAACTGTTCAGACCAACAGTAGAGTACATTGTGGAAAAGTCATGTTTTGGATACATGTAGAGAGAAAGATCAATGAAACAAAAAATTGTGAATAACATTCAGGATTTATTTAAGGGATTCAAAGCCTATTCCTATGTATGAACATGATAGAACCATTTTCATCAGGTGGAGGACTTGAAGAACCATTAATGATATTCAAAAGGATTGCTCTCAAAATAACAATTACAATGTTAAAGAATAGAACCCCTTGGAGATGTCGAGGGTTAAGTTTTTTGCATCATCAACTCTCAATTAGTGATAAGGTTTTGGATCTTTTAAAATCTTCTTGAAATTCCACACTTGGCTCGCCTCACATGGAGTATAACTTCCTCATAGATTGAAGCTATTTTTGTATAGTTGGAAATGTCAATCTGTAGAATAGTGCTAAGGGGTTGGGAGCTAGGATCACAAAGTTTTGGTAAAAATATCTCTAGAAGGTTCTTGACCAAAAATATCCAACATTTCCACCTAGAGAGTACTGAGATCGATGACTAAATATATAATTATCGAATCTAAATCAAAGTAACTTGAGATGTGCACTCTTGAGAATTCTAAATGTGAAGCTTCATGATTTGTTAAACCTAGGTGACTATTTTTGGATAGACGACACCTAGAAGGATGAGGACCCTACTAAGGGATGAGACTCATTGTTCCCTTATGTAGTTTTTAGTCTTGTACTTGATGGTACAATCCAATGCCTTAGAATTCATAGCTCATATAATGAGCATAAGGAAAAATTTAACATCTATTTACAGTTTATAACTAGCAAGTAGATCATTACTTACATAGATGCACATAAAAACATTCCTTTCAATTCTTTCACTTACTAAGCATGAAGCATAAAATAATAATATAGGATTGATAAATTATGTGTTCAAATGAGTTGCTCCAGAAAACCAACTAGGGTGAATCATTTTCCAACCAATGATAGGGATATGTGCATGTTGTATTTCTACCTATAGCCACCCCCTAACTAGACCATGATACCACCAGGGAGAATATAAGTAATTCTTAGTAAATTTTTGGTAATTAGCAAACTTTCCAAGGGTCAATTTCACAGGGAATCTCCTCATTGGGCTCTTAGGATCCCCATGAGTTTTATATTCCCCCATTGTTGGCTCTCTTTTCTTACTTCACACACACCCAGAAAGGTACTAAGATATTAGTCCACTCGTGAGCTTCCAAAGTAATTTTCCCATACAATTTAGGGTCCGAGATAGGGATTTTTCCATTGATTCCACTCATGCCTTGGATCAAATAATGACCCAATTCTTATTTATTTATCCTCTGCACCCACATGCATGAGCCTTCTTTCATGCAAAATCAACCCCATCTTTCATGCAATTTCCCCCCCCTTCAATGTTGTGCATGTTTTCCAAGGAAGTAGGAGAAACTTCAAGAGGGTGATTTGAAAATTCATCTTTCACCTATCCCATCCTCGAGTACTCAACCCATTCCTCTCACAATTGTCGAAACTGTTCCTTCCACCAACCACATTCAAGGATTTTCTTCTCAAGTCAAAGAGGGAAATGGAGGATAATTAAAAATCAATTTGGAATCACAAAATATTTTCATAAGGGTGGATATGAATAAATAGAAACGTTGAACCTCTTCTTATCCCCCTCATTATTCCCCATTCATGGTATCCCCCATTTGTGGTATCATGGTCCCTATAGGTGCTCACACTTCATTCATCTCCTGGCATTTTCTTATTATCTTGAGGGCATAATATTTACCGCATTTACATGTCCAAATCATCACAAAATCCTAATTAATTATCCATGTTGGAATTAAAACAATACTTAGCGAAACCAATTACATATTTAAATAGGGGGTTAAAATGAACATCTTACACCTTAGGTGTATTAGAAGGAAATTATTTTCTCTACTTTGTAGTCCCTTAGGAAACCCTTCCCCTCTAAATGTGATCATAATGGTGGAAAGAAGGTTATAGTCCAAGGCACCAACAAAATTAGGGATACCATTGGACACTTGTGTAGTGCTATATAATTTCCATATTCAATATCACTGTTTCCACCCTTTTCGTCACCTTGGTGAGCAAATAAGAGGTGCTTGCATGCCCAGTTGGGTCTTGCTGGGCAGGACAACTATAGAGGAAAGAGTTAGAGAAAGAAAAACAAAACTATAAGAAAGAATTAAACTAATACAAACTAAAATTATAAGCATGGAAATATAGAGATAACAAGGAAAAAAATACCAATGTCACCAATGCTTTAGGCTGATCTATTGATGAAATCAAAGAACCAAGAAGAAAGGGGACTATGAGTCCCTTCTTCCTCCAAGGGAAGGCTCTTGGACCCTCACAAGCTTGCTCTCCTTACAACAAGAAAAATGAAAATGGTGATGAAAGAACTCCTTTGCAAACCCACTCAATGGAGAGGTGGATTGCTCAATGAAATGGTGCCAATGTGATCTTGTCAAGGAGTGAGTCCTTAAAACAATATAGGCAGCATAACATTACATGAAATTCCTTGAGAAAATGAGGTGCATTCATGGCTTTTTATAGCATTGCTTTGGGCTTTTGTGTAACTACCTTGTAGTGTGAAAAGAGGCTATTCAGGGCATTATTAGGTCTTTGACCAACCTACCATGCGGATTCAGCTCAGATTTGAGGGTCAAATCGGTTTGGGAGCTGATCCATAAGTGGTTGGGAGGCCGACCACTTCAATAAATGTGTCGTTTAGCAGGTGCGTGGATTTTTGCGCTAACAGTCGCGCATCATGCACGTATGCGTGCATGGTACATTTATGTTCCGTGCATGTGCGTGCGCACCCAACTTCTGTAAAGTGCTCTTCAATTTTTCACTACTTTGTATAGTTTTTGACCTTTTTTGAATGTTGTAAGATTAATTCAGGGCCATGAATGACTTCATTGTTGTTTGATGATGCTGAGTTCTTGTCGCCACATGCGGACGAAATTTCAGTGATAACAAATGCCCCCTGATGGATGAGGTTAGGAGCATATGTATACCCGAAATCCATCAATGTTTCTTCTACTGAGAATGTTGTTGTAAGATAGAGAAATAGTGGGATTGTTCAGAGAAATCCTTTGGAGGAGAAAGGAACTGGTAGAACCCGACCTTCCATAAGGTGCGTAAAATATACAATTGTGTACAAACGAGGTGGGCATGCCCCATGCTCGTGTTATGTAACTCTGAACAAGATGACTGAAGTGTTGGTGTAGACAACTGCAGCGCCCTCGGGGGTAGTGATGATAAAGGCAGAAGACAATTCTGCAAAGGAACATACTTTAAATAATAGGCAATGATCGCGGTAATAAGTATCGGCGATGATGCGGGCATTGATGGCCCTACCAAGTTCAGTGATCTTCGGCAAATGATAAAAATAACTGCAATAGTCGCAAAGTAAGACCCACCATAACATGAGAAAGTGTTGGGGTCGAATGTTATGGGGGCCAACGATAGCAGGGAGTAATGGTGTGTCACCTTGTTCCGTCTGAGATCTCTCATTGAATGGAGAATGAGAATCAAGATACTGTCGCCCTTCTGGAAAATGGTGTTGATGTCGACAAAAGGGGAACGCGACTCCCAGAAGCAAAGGGCTTCGTGGAATCTACTGAGGCGAGGAAGTGGCAGAGGTACATGGACGAAGTCAAGAAGTGGGAAGACTCAAGAATGCCCTTGGTTGGAGGATGTATGAGATAAAGAGTGGCCACAACCATGTAACAAGGTTGAGTGTCAGGGTGACGACAAGACCGGTGATAAGTTGTGCCAAAGGCGGGTCAAGGTGATCACAAATTCAGAGGGTAAAGGTAAATGACCTGTGAGGTGCTCTGAAGATATGGACAATGCCAGCAAGGGTAGATGATAAGTAATGCTCCAACCAAAGGTGACATGGGTTGCGCGTGGCCAAAAAGGAAGCAAGTCACCAATGGTGACGATAAAAGAAAATGTAATGACTAGAAATAAAGGCGTTTGTACAATAAATAACAAATAATTGGGGAGAAATGTACAAATACAGAAATGGGTGCCCCAGTGTGGTATGGGTGGCCCAAAGAGGGCAGTATGTGTTTGGAAGATTGATGAAGGGTGGGGGCCCCATTGGTGAGTTTCTGTATGAGGTAGGTGAAATGAAGGTAGGTTCGCAGATGGGCAAACTGAGTGTGGAGGAAATGAAGGGTTCATGATACTGCGGAAGTGCAGGTAAAAAATAGAATCGTGAAGAGATAATCTGGGAGTCCGTGTGGGAAAGCTAGCAAAATGAGGAGAAGAAGTATGTGGTTAATTCGCGACATGATGAAAGACTATCGGTACTCCCATCCCTAAAGGGTAATGAAGAACAGCATGAGTGTCAAAAGTGCCAAAAGGTGCTATGAATGGGATAACTCATGTGGGTGAGAATGCTACCAGGTGACAGTACCGGAGGTGCAAATGGAGGTGCGGGTACTACAGAGCCGGGAAGGGGGATCCTAGAGGCCAATATCATAGGTTGTGACTAAAAATGTAAATGCGATACAATGGGAAAGACTACATGCCAATGCTGAGTATATACCTTAAGGGGTGGTGTTGACAAATGATGATCAAGTACCTGCACACATGACAACCAAAATACCCAAAGTGAACAATATCTGAAGAGAATCAAAGATATGAGCATGTATTTGATAAATGTGACTATGCACAGGTGTACCTGACCATGATCTGAAAAAAAGTCACCCCGGGGGCTCAGGATGAAAAGCGACCCAGGGACTGCTGTGATGTAGGTGACGGGATGTTGATCTCGTGGCTGAAGACGGTTTGAAAAATGGACACCTTGGGCTCCCAGAATGGTGAGTGGAAGTTTGGAAAAAGGCCTATATATAGCTGTAGGGCCCACATTGCCACCTCATTTGTACCTGCTGTAATAGTGAGTGGACCAACAGTTTCAGAGGAGATTTGGAGATTTGGGGAGGACGAGGCATCTGTTTGAGGAGTTGCGAGTATCAGGTTAGTGGTCTGATCATCCTGCATAGAAATAGGTTTTCAATTTTTGGGCAGGGTTTGTACGGGAGGCCGTACAGGGGTATTTATGGGATGTGGGCCCCCCATGTGCGGGCGACTTGTTGAGCTGGAGAACGACTAGTTGAGAGTCGAGGAAGACGCTAAGGTGATGAATATGATGATGTTGGGCGTCATCCAGGAGGCCAATGACAGCAGTGTATTAGGCTTGGTTGTTGGTTGCTGGTCCCAAACATATGCCGCTTGAGTGTAGCATTTCATGTGAGGGGGTGTAGAGAGCCCAAGCAGCTGGAGCGAGATTTTGTGTCCAACGGATGGTGCCATCGGTGAAACCAATGTGATAGGCTGGTGGAGGAAGCATCTTTTAATAGCACAAAGGATAGTTTAGACGAGAGGGAAGGAGAAAAAAGATTAAAAATGCTAGAAAAAGAAAAAGAAATAACCTAAAGTAGAATGACTACGTTTTAAGCATAAAATTTCTTGAGATACAACCCATTGACAGGTTCTTTGAGAGAGAGGCCTTCGAGGGAGGCCAAGATGTATGCGCCTTTGGTGAGGCAATGTTGGATGATGTAAGGGCCATGCCAAAGTGATTCGAATTTGCTGTGGCCAAAGGTATCATGAGCGATATCATAAGCCAGGATGGGGTCACCTTCGCAGAATGATCGAAGATTGACATGGCGATCAAAGGTAGCTTTGGATCGTTTTTTAGCTGCCTCGTTGTTTTGTAAGGAAGATCGACGATCTTCATCCAGAGACTCCAAGTTTAGCAAGTGCTGCTCCACTGGAGCAGTGTTAGGTAATATCTCAATTGCGATGCGTAAGGTGGGAATTTCGCACTCGATGGGAAGAGTTGCCTCGAACCCATGGATTAAATGGAATGGTGTGAAACCAATAGCGGTCTTCACTGTCGTTCGATAAGCCCATAGCGCGGAAAATAACATATGATGCCAATTGGTTTTATGTTTATTAACCGTGTGCTGTAACATGGTCTTGAGGACTTTGTTAACTGCCTCGACCTGTCTGTTTGACTGAGGGTAATAGGGTGAGGAAAACTTGTGAGAGAAGCCTAACCAAGAGGAGAGTTCAACGAAGATCTCATTCTCGAAGTGTTTCCCATGGTCGGAAACTAGTTGGAGTGGTACTCCAAAATGGGATATGACGTGATTAAAGAAAAAACGCGCTGCAGTGTCAGCGGTGTTGTTGAACGTGGGCATAGCTTTAGCCCATTTGGTGAAGTAATCAACGGCGATAAAAATGTATTTGTGACAATTGTTGGAGGGGGGATTACAAGTCATAAATTCGATGCCCCATTTACAAAAAGGATCGGCCGTAATGACAGGGTGAAGAAGGGCGGGGGGCGCCCGGGCTTTGTTGGCATAGAGCTGACATTGCTCACATTGTTTCACGGCATGAACGCAATCATTAAATAAGGTAGGCCAAAAGTAACCGGCTCAGATAATCTTTTGAGCAGTGGATATTCCCGAAATATGGCCCCCACATGCACCATTATGGCAATCGTTTAAGACTCTGTCGGCCTCGTCAATAGTCAGGCATCGACGAAGAATGGTGTCAACACCCCGCCGGTATAGGATGTCTCCGATGAGGAGATAGCGGGGGGGCTGATGGCGAATACATCGACGATCATCTTGTGAAAGGTGGTTACCAAACTTTTGAGTTCATAGGTAGATGAGAAGGTTTCCATACCAAGGATCATCCGAAGTGATGTAAAATAGATGTTCGTCAGGAAAGTCGGTGTTGACGGGGGTACTGGTGGTGTCAGAGGGAAGGGCCGTGACAAGTTCGGCGAGAATGAGGGCCTTCTTACTCTTAGGTGTGGAGAACTCGAGGTCGTATTCTTGAAGGATAACAATCCATCGAGCGATCTTTCCGTTAACTTGCCGACGGTTGAGAAAGTACTGCATAGGGTTGGAATGTGCGACGACCTTTGTGGTGCGAAGTAGAATGTAATGGCGCAGTTTCTGGACTGCGAGGACAACTACAAGAGCAAGTTTCTCTTTGTGTTTATACTTCAAGGGTGGTCTTGAGAGGTTCTTACTAACGTAGTAAATGACGTGTTCACGATTGTCATCTCCGAGCTGGATGAGGACATCGGCTACTGATACAGCTGATGCTGATACGTAGAGGATGTAGTCGCAATTATAGTCAGGTGCACTAATTAAAGGTGCATTTGAAAGCGCTGCTTTCAGATCGTCAAATGACTATTGGGAATGGTCGTCCTAGTGAAATGGGATGTCGTGACATAGTAAGCGAAGGAAACCTTGTGCGCGTATGGTGTAATCAAGAACAAAGCGTCTGAGAAAGTTAGCTTTTCCCTATAGACTCTGAAGTTGACGTAAATTCTGGGGAGGCAGAATTTCAGTGATAGCTTGGACTTTGAGGGGGTCCACGGTAATACCGCTCTGGGAAACAATAAAGCCGAGGAGATGCCCTGTGGTGATGCAGAATACACACTTGAGGGGATTCAAGCGGATGTTGTACTGACGACACCGTTGAAAGATGATTCGTAAATCATTGAGATGTTGGGTGCATTTCTTGGATCGAGCTGTGAGGTCGTCAAAGTAGGCGAGGATGATTTTAGACAGATCATGGAAGATGTATGTCATTGCCCGCTGGAAGGTTGCACCGGCATTTTTTAAGCCGAAAGGCATGACACGATAGGAAAAGGTACCCCATGGGGTAGTAAATGCAGTTTTATACTGATCGGCTGGGTGGATTTGTATTTGATTATAGCCCGAGAATCCATCAATAAAGGAGAGAGCCTCGTGGCCGGCACAGTCATCGATAATTTGATCGATGAACGGCGTTGGAAAGTTGTCTTTTGGACTTGCGTTATTTAGATCACGAAATTCTGTGCAAACGCAGATAGTGCCCTATTTTTTGTCGACGGGTACAGGGTTGGAAACCCATGAAGTGTATGCGATAGGGTAAATAAACCCGACAGCGCGTAATTTGTCGATTTCGGCTTTGATAGCCATGGTTTTGGATGGGTGTAGCAGTCGCTGTTTTTGGCGAACTGGTGTGATTTCGGGCCAGGTGTCGATGCGATGTTCGACAATAGAGGGATCGAGGCCAGGCATTTCCGTGTATGACCAGGTGAAAATATCTCTGTATTCCTGGAAGAGGGCTTTATATGCGGCGATTCCCTGGGGAGTGCAAGCAGCTCCAATGGTGATTTCTTTGACGATGCCATTTTTAATGGAAATGTTGATTTTGATGGTGGGGGAAATGTTGGCCATGTTGCCTTCTTCAAATGCATCAGGGGCAGGAATGGGATTGTTGAACCAATCGATAGGCCTGGATGGGATAAAATCTTTGGTTTCGATTGTGTAAATGGGGTTTTGGTTAGGAGGCATGGGGGTTTCCTGTAGAGAGAAGAGTGCGCGGTGGTGTAGCACATCCCAGGGAGATTCTGGGCGGTTTAGTTCTTCGAGTATTTTCTCGTCACATTGGAAATTCTAGGAATACAAGGGGTCGTGAGGAGTGATCTCGATAATAGTGTGGTTTCCCCCTGATGGAGAAGCAAAGGGAGCAGTGCTAGGAGATGGTGAGGGTTCACTCGACATGAACCATATATTGAAGTACTGAGGGGTACTCGTGGTGGTTGGGTGGAGAGTCTCCGTAGGGGAATGAGAAGGAGAGTTGGGGGGTTTGTGGGGTAAATCCTCAAAGACGTCGTTAAAGAACCATGGAGGCATTAGGAGTGCCTCGGGTTCCAGAGAAATGACATGAAGATCCTCAAGTGACGAGGTAATGTCAAGTATCGCCTCTGCAGGTTGGTGAAGCAGGGCCAATTGACGTCGCATGTTCTCAAGGATCATAGGACACTAGTATGTAAAATGAGCTAGTGAATCGCAGAGAGAGCAAGGGCATCTGATACGTTCATTGACTGAAGTGACATAGCAAATGTCTGTAATATTTGTTGAAGAAAACGTAGCAGGGTGTGGGTGGTTCTGGAAGTTCTCGTGCATGGCGGCCAATGTCTGCCGAAAGCATGGAAGTGCTGGGCAATGATGAGTGTAATGGCCATACTATGAACAGATAGCGCAAGCATATTTGGTCCTCAACCCTTTACTACTGGAAGGGTTGGTGATATTAGCAGTAGTGATGGGTGTTGTGGAAGTTTGATTGGGAGGGATCAAATTTCGTAATTCAGGTAGTGAGGGACAATTGTTGGTTTGGTGGCCCTCTTTCTCACATAGTGTGCAAGGTGGTGGGATGCGTGGAGGAAGTGGAGCGGTGGGCTCTTTCTTATTTCTCCTGCCCCCAGTTGTAGCAGGGGGGGTAGTGAGTAGGGGGTGGTGGGGGTAAGGATGGGGATTGTCATGGGAATTCCTTCTTGTGGAGGAAGGGATGGTCGAGGGACCATCTCTGGTGGGTGTAAATACCAAACGGGGATTGCTAACCCCATATTTGGTAGTGTTAGCATCGCGGCTACCTAAAAAGCTTCGATACCTGGTGGAGGGTAAAATAAGGGAATTTGGGTTAGGGGTTGGGGGACTGTCTTCCAAACAGGACTAGGCCCTTGAGGGGATGTGGATTCATGGACTGTTGAGGTCGATGAGTGCGTAGGAGGCTCCGGCAGGGGTGGTTCTGTGACTAGTGGGACGTCAGGAATGACTGAAGCCTCATGAGGAGGAAGAGAATCCTCTGTGTGAGTTTCGTTAGAGGATATGATGCATACCTGATTAGCAGGATGAAGGAGTGGGGGTGCTCCATGGTATGTCCCTAACAAGGATGGATCTTTGAAAATCCCAGGACCCATCTCGATGAGTGGATATGCGTCATGGTTGGTGTGGATGAGAGGAAGAATGTTATTGAGGTTGGCAGATGGGTTAGGCTCATAATGTGAGACTTGGTCGATGGTCACGATCTTTCCATTGTGGGGGAACATCATTGTCCGAAAGACGGAAGATGCCACTGCCTTCATAGCGTACATGTAGCTACAACCAAACAGGATATTATAATCGAGCGGGGTGTCGATAACTTCAATATCAATGAGAATAGTCTTGCCCTCGAGTTCAACGGGGACATTTTGGAAGAGCCCTTCAGGAGAGGATGGTTGTCCGTCATAAGCTTGTAATGTGATGGCAGAGGGTATGAGTTCCGGGGAGCCAAGTTTCTGCCATACTGTTTTGGACATTATGCACGTAGAGGCACCTTCATCGATGATACACTGATGAATTGTGATGTTACGTATTTTTACTGGTATTTGAAAAGTTATCAAGGCGGGAAGATGAGGTTCTCCGCTATCAAGATCAAAGGTGATAAGTCGAATATCTGCAGGGTCGACTGCTCCCAAGGCGAAAAGGAGGGATTTCCACTACATAGGACAAGTCTGGAGGACTTCCAAAACTGACATGGCAGTCGGGGATTGTGCTAAGTTGTCTACTAAGCTATAGTTATGAGCCACTCTAGCTTGTGGGTTGTGGACATTCCTGCGCAAGGGGATGCGAGGGATGCGTAGTGGTGGTTCGACAGAAGGGTGAGGGATCACCAACGGGGGTCCCATCGGTGTAGGGTTTGTCTCTGGAGAGATGGGAGTAGACTCAGCAGGTGTATGATACTGACGATTGCGGGTTGCACCCTTTATGGGAGTAGGCAGCATAAGATTACAATATAGGCTCACACATGACTATCTCATGTGAAATTTTTGTCTCACGATAGGATCATATGTCTTGAATTCCCTTGGTTATCAGTTCATAACAAACACAAATGACATAACATTTTATCCCATATGAATTCTTGTAGAAGATTAAGCAAATTTTGTATGTATAAGTCTTCCCACTTTACTAGAATAGGTGGAATACCATTCAGATAAATGAATTCAAGATACAAAAACATATAAATTTATGATATCAAATCTTGATTGAAGGAATTATTACCTAAATTCCTTTAGTATCTATCCAACATAATCATATTAAATCATTACATACATGGTTTCCATCCTCATCTTTGATTTTACATGATCAATTGGTGTCTTATGGAGGCTCACATACTCCTTTCACCAACCTCTTGATCCACATTTTTCTATCCTTTTCATTCTTCATAAGGTTGGTTGTCATATGTCGCAGTATTGTTAACATCTTCAACCATGTTATCACCATTTCTAGCTAAATAATTACATCAATTATATTTAATCATCATGCCATATTCATGGCATTTCTAACAACATACTAATCTTAATCAATATCTATATGCAGTATTAACATATATGCACCAAGCATTATTTCTCAACATGCACAACAATGCCCATGCATTCTAGATATTTTATACTCCTACATTTATTACATTCCCATGCCTTAATTATCTTTACATATAAAACTTAAAGAAATATAAATAGAAATCAAAAGAAAATTCAAGGAAGTTTCCCTTTGAATTCCTCTACATGGCAGGGATTTTTCACAACATAACTAATGTAATTCATAGCATATCTTCCATTCAAATAGTGTATTTGTAGTTGTGATTTTATTTCCAAGTAGCAATTCACAACATGAGAAAACATTTATGTTTTCTACTATTACAAATATACATCTCTACCTCTATCAATAGAATAAAGGTTAAGATGAGAAAATCCCCCTCATTAATAGGTATTCCTTGCCATCTATGTTCATCATTATGTCTACAACAAATTACTCAACATCATGTATATTTCTATAACATTTGTGTAGCTTCCTCTACTATGTTATGAAGATGCCTTTTCTATCTTGGGTTTCCTTCATGTCCCATGTGACTATGAAAACAATCATTTTCTCTTGTTTTGAGATGTCTTCCCAATATTCTCTCTATTGCATCATTGCTTCCTTTCGTAGAACAATTCCGTCCAATCCCAACTTGACCTTTCCTCATTTCCAACTCATAATAGGAATATAAGCTTCATTCACTACATCCTTTTTCTTGGGTATGTGTTATATTCTTTGCAATATTGGTCTCATGTACTCTACACTAATATGGGAGAAAGGGGGTGGCCTTGGGGTCCACCTTGTAAGGGGGTTTGGGCGCATAGCCCCCAAAAAATAATTGTCGGTTGTTTTAGTCCATTTTTTGTGGTTTTTTGGCACATGGTTTTCGTCGATGGTTTTCTAATTCTGGTTAAGGAATTAGGGTTGATGACTATTCTGAGTCCATGGATTAGGGGTTTGGATTCCATGGGATCAAATATGTATATTGTATTGTAAACAGTGAAAAAAATGAATAGAATATTAGAGGTGCATCTCTAAACACATTGTTGGTTTACCCAATTTGGGTTTCTAAGGTAAAAATATTTGTGTAATGTGTGTGTGTGCCATTGTGTCTTTTATGCTTTTATTAAGAACATGTTTGCAGTAAGTTATTTTACAAGGTTAGAACATTAATTTGGTATCAGAGATGTTATTGCTAGAATACTGAGAGAGGTTAGAACTTTATCATTTGCATTCAATATATCATTAGCAAAATAAATAAAAAATGCATAATAAACAATCACATGAACAAAATACAATAGAATTTACATGGAAACCCATATGGCAGAAAAACACATAATGATTTTCTTATATATCAAAGAATACAGTCATTGGAAGCACCAACTTCCCAATTATCCAACTACAACTAGAGGGAGACTACAAACCCCTATTTACATGCTCCAACCTAAAGGAAGCTACAACTCCTTGAATTTTGTGGCTCCAACAAGAAGGAGGCTACAACCCCCTGATTCTTAGGCTCCAACCTGAAGGAAGCTCCAACTCCTTGAGTTCTTTGACACCAACTAGAAGGAGGCTACAACGTGTTTCCTTTCCCCATCCTGCTACCTTGAAATATAAGTGTAGACCAAATTGTCACTGCTTCTGATAATCAATCTATAATCAACCTGTCATCCAACCTGTCACTGTCACATCAAACTACAAGTGATCATCAACGTGTAACTGATCATCAACTATGCATCAACTGTGCAAAACCTCTAACTTGTCATTGTCCCTGTCACTATCCCTATCATTGTATCTGTCACTAATATATCAACCATATCCACTCATTTATACTATATCAACATCAAGTTTCCAAACAATGTACCAAAATGTACCTCAAGCATGCAGCATAATCAACCAATATCATATGTCAAGTATATGCCTCAATTATATTCCAATATCACAAATATGTGCCTCTAACAATGAACCATAACAACTATATACAATGTACCAAAGATATGTATCAAGCATCTATCTATAACATCAAAACATGGACCTAAACCATATTCAACCATATACCAAAAGGGTCTCCAAGACATGCCTTAAGCATGTGTCATACCATCCATGATACAAGCCTCAACTAAACATATATAATACATACCTTTATTCATAAAGAAGACGTGATGCATATAATCTCATATCAACCAACCAACATGGTGCATATCATATTCAAAAAATAAAGGATATCATATTCTTCAAACCCTTTTCAGAGATCTGTGACTTTCTCCTCTACTACCCATGAATATATGTGATTTTATCCACTACAACCCGCAGATGTCTGCGCCCTGCTAACCTGTAACCCATAGATAACCTCATAAACTAGGGTTATCACTTTTTCTGCAACTCCAAGACCTTCTCCTTCGATCTTCCTTCGCAACCTCCGAATTTATATTTCAAATTCAACCTCACATTTACCAATAGACCAAAATTTATTCACAAGATAGATAATCAATAGAGATGTGTGTGAGTAATGTTTATGAGAGACTCCTTGAAGCGTATTTATACTTTTTCTAAGTAATCTCTTTCCTTACTTTAAGGGTTTCTTGTTACAACCACTTAACCCTTTCATTAATTGACTTGTAACCAACTAGGGGCATCTTAACCATTCTTCGGGGCTTCTATATTCACAAGGACATAACCCCTTAACCGTAAGGAAGGACGTGGAATAACACCGATCACCAAAAACAAAATGATGAGGACTATCCATTGATGAGTGGTTTACCTGCATTTACATTTTCCTTCATGACCTTATTCCTCAAAAAAGTTTGGGCATCATGACCACACCTATGGGTTTCTTGTAGACTTATTCAAATCATCTTTCTATGAGGGCCACGCTTAAATCTACACCATAAGAGGACCAATTTGGAGACTTCTCCAAATAAACCCATCACATTTGTTGACATCAATGACAATCACTGCTTGTTGACATCAATGACAACCAAATGTCCAATAATATCATCTACCTTTGGAATTTATGGCAACATTGATGGCATTTTAATACTCATGTTCCTTCTCATGCTCCCCCTGTGAACATCACTTCCCCTATCTACCAATTTTCCAACAATATCCCCCTTTGGAATTGATGGAAACATTGATGGCATGGTAATTATCATGCCCTTTCTCATGCTCCCCCTGTGACCATTGCTCCCCATGTATCCATGCACCTTTTATTTATCTTCATTCCCATTCCTTTATTCATTCTCTCCCCCTTTGACATCAATGGAAAAGGGAAATTCCCCTTTGGGGATGATCCACTTGTTTGCAAGCCTTATCTTTCTCTTCATGGTGTTTCCTCATGAAAGTCTCTGATGTATATGAAAAACATTAAAAAGATTGTTTACTTGGATTCTTCATGTCTTGTGCTTCTCTCCCTCTGTCTTATTGTTCCTAATTCCATGTGCATCACTTTGGGGAAGAAACTACTCCAAGTTTATGTCGAATATACTCAAAATTCTCCCTTGGAAGAGGTTTGGTGAAGATATCTACAATCTTCTCTTTTGTCCCAATGTACTCTAGCTTGATGTTCTTCTCTATAACCTATTCTTATAGAAAATGAAACTTGATTAGAATGTGCTGCGTCTTGGAATGCATTATTGGATTTTTAGATATATTGATCGCACTGGTGTTATCACAGAGTATTAGAATAGGTTCGTCATATTCCACCTGTATATCTTGCAAGGTCTTCTTCATCCAGAGAACTTGAGTGAAACATGTTTCCATTTCAATATATTATGTTTCTGTTATGGACAAAGATACTGATGATTGTTTCTTTCTCAACCATGATACTAGAAAATCGCCTAAGTAGAAGGCTTCTCCACTTGTACTTCTTCTATTGTCAACTCTACCTACCCAATATGAATCTGTGTAGGAGACCAAAGATAGATCATTCCCTTTAGGATACCAAAATCCAAAATATTATGTTTCTTTGAGATATATGAATATTTTTTTTACTACCATAAAATGTATTTATTTCTGTGTTTCTTGAAATATCACAACCTGTCAGACTACTTCCATCACATCTGGTCTTGACATTGTCAGATAGAGTAAGCTTCCAATCATTGATCTATATATTCTCTGGTTTTCATTCTTAGATTCATCATCCTTGCTCAACTTTCAACTAGTCTTCATAGGAGTACTTATGGGTTTGTAATCTTCCATTCCAAAGTTCTTTAACATTTCTCAAATGTAGTTAGTCTGGGAAATAAAAATACATTTATCATGCTGAGATATTTGTAATCCCAAATAGAAAGTAAACTCACCAAGAAAACACATTTCAAACTCATTCAGCATGTCTTTGGTAAACTTATGACTCATCCTGTCATTGTCTCTCCCAAAGATAATATCATCTACATAAACTTCAATTATCAATATATTGTCTCTATCCAATTTTATGTAGAAATTGTTGTCTTCATTTCCCTTCTCGAATCCTTGTTTTTGTAGATACCTGTCCAATATTGAATACCATGCTCCAGGGGTCTTCTTGATTCCATTAAATTCTTTCTTCATCCTACAAACATAATTTTCCTTTTCTGATAGTAGAAACCCTTTAGGTTGTTCGATGTATACTTCTTCTTCTAATTATCCATTTATAAAGAATGATTTTACATCCATCCGATACACCTTGATTCTTTTGGAACATACTTAGGCTAATATCAATATGATTGCTTCCATCTGGACAACTAAGGAAAATGTCTCTTCAAAATATATACCTTCAATTTGTGGATATCCTTTGCACACTAACCTTGGTTTGTTTCTGGTTACCTTCCCATCCTCATTCAATTTTTTATTGAAACCCCACTTTGTACCAATCATGTTCTTGTTTCTTTGGCCTTGGAACCAGTTTCCATGGTCGTTTTTGTCTATCTAATCCAATTCTTCATCCATATCCTTGACCCAGTTTTCATCATTGTTGGATTATTCAAAAATACTTGGTTCAACTATGGATAACAATGTTATATGCTTTTGTTTCAATGAACATATTCTTCTTCAAGTTTCAACTCCTACATCTTTATTCCCAATAATCTATTCTAGTGCATGATTTTTATGCACTCATTGACTAGTTGTCTTAGGAGGTATATGTTACTCATCTTCCTCCTTCTCTACTTATGGTTTCTCTTCTTCTTCTTCTTCTTCTTCTTCTTCTTCTGATTATTCTTCTACTTCCTCTTCTTTTAAACCTTCTTCATCTTCCTACTCTTTTGAATATTTGTTTCTTTCTTCGGTCTTTTGTTCATTTGTTTCATTAATTGTTACATTGATGCTTCCCACTATTATGTTGAGACTTGGACTAAATAATTTATATGCTTTTATTTTGCTTGAATACCCAACCTGTATGCCCTTATCAACTCACGAGTCAAATTTTCCAATCCTTCAATCTTCTTTTTTGATATAGAATTTTCTTCCAAATACTCTAAAATGCTTCACATTTTCTAGTCTTCCTTTTCATAATTCATAGTGAGTCTTATCACTATTACTTATGAGCATTCCTCTTTTTAGGATATGAACTATTGTATGTACTTCTTGCGCCAAAAATATGTCACTCAACTTGGAATATTTCAATATGGTTCTAGCCATTTCTTGTACTATTCTATTCTTCCTTTCGACAACTCCATTTTGTTGAGGTGTCCTTGTTGTTGAGAACTATCTCTTTATTCCATGTTTTCCACATAAATCCATGAATTCCTTTGATGTAAATTATCCTACATTGTCTAATATTAAATACTTTATTTTCAACTCCATCTCAGTTTCAACCATAGCTTTGTATATCTTGAAGTGTTGGAATTCCTCTAAATTCTTCCCAAGAAAGAAAACTACATTCATTCTTGTGTAGTCATCAAACAATAGCATAAAACATTGTTCACCATTTAATCCATTCGTTCTTGTAGGTATACATAGGTCAGTGTGTGCAATCTCCAAAGGTCAGTGTGTGTAATCTCCAATGGTTTCATCGTGAAGTACTCTTTTGATTTGAACTTGGTCCTGGTTTGTTTTCCTTGTAGACAATTCTCACATAGAGTATTCTTTGGATTTGAAATATTAGACATTTCTTTCACTTCTTCCTTTCTGCTAGTTTTGACAAGGTTATCAAAATTCATCTGACCCATTCTTCTATGCCAGAGCCAACTTTCATTTTCCTTTCCTAATAAACATATTTCCTTTTCAATTTCATTCAGGACATATATGTTGTTTAGGGCTCTTATATATATAGCCACTGATTTTCCTAATCCTTCTTTCCTTATCTCACATTTTTCTGAGTCAAACAAAATTTAGTGTCCTTGATCACACATTTGACGTACAGTTAGAAGATTGTGCTTCATATCTTTGAATAGTAGAAAATTTTCTTCCTTGGCATCTTTTCTTCCAAGATTGATTGTGCGTCTACCTATAATTCAGGATGAGTTATCATTTCCAAATGAAAATGATCCATCTCATTCCTTCTTCAGGGTCAAAAACATGTTCTTGTCACCTGTCATATGATTCAAACAACCGATGTCAACATACCACCCAATTTTATTGTGTTGTGCTTGTAGAGAAAGCGAGCATTCTTAAGTGTCAAATTGATCCTGCTTCCTTATCCATATCCTTTGTGGTTCTTGTTTGATATTATTCTTTGGTTCCCTTGGAGGAACAATCATTCTTCAGTCTTTGGCCATGTGTCCAAGATTGCTGCACTTGTAGAACTCTATTTCATTAATTGGTGAAACAAAATTGTTGTGATTTTTGTTCTATGCTTCATGTGACTTTCTAGCATAATTGTTGTTCGAATATCCTTCATAGTTGCTTCCGTTCTTGGCATAGGATCTACAATTTTCATCTTTGTGTCCAAAATGGTTACAAGAATAAAATAAACCAAGAAAAAAATTTTAGATACATGGATGTAGGGGATCTTTTGAATGATGTTTCTCTTCTGAAGCCTTCTTCTTGAGATGTTGTTGATTCTTGATTATGTGCTCTGAATCTTCTAGGTGGTCCAGTTCATCTGTGATTTTCTTCTTAAGTCTTCTTGTATTCCTCTTTCTTGATAGTAACTCTGGCGATTTCTTCATATATGCTTTGTTCTTCTTCTTATTATGTTGTCTTGGAGATCGAACCTTTCTCAGTATGTATTTGGTTGTATCCTAGATCATACCTTTAATAGTATGGACTTTGATTGTTGATTATTTCATCCAATATTTGGGTGTTATTCTGCAGCATATCTTTCTTCTGCAGATCTTTTCTTAAAGTGACTATCTATGCTTCCAAGATTTCCATCATCTTCTCCTTTTCCTCTATCTGACTTCTGAGTATTTCTTCAATTCTTATGTATTCTTCTACCTAGATTTTTAAATTTGTGATTGTCTGCTCGATTTATTTTGATTTGGAATTATGATATCCTTCTTTCATCTTTAATTCTGCATTGAGTGATTTGTTTTTCTTTCTTTATTTCCTTATTTTTTCTAGGGAACTGATTAATTATCTCTGAAATTGACTTCACGTTCTTCTTCAGCATATTCTTCATCATATTATACTTACATGAAGAGTACTCTATCAGAATCATTATAAATATTATCATCCTCATATGATAATGAGTTCTCTTGCTTTGAGTAGAAACATTTCTTGAATAATTTATTTTTGTTTCTTCTCGTCTCCCTTTTGATTTTTATTTTTCTTCTTAGGATATTCTTCTTCATCGCTACCTTTATTCTTAGAATAAGGACATTTAGAAGCAAAGTGATTGATACCGTCATAATTAAAATAATTCAATGGAAGCATACCTTTGTACTTGTCGGTTCCTCTTTTCAACTTTCTTACGAAGGTTTCCACTTCTTCGTCTTCCTCTCAATCATCGCTACAACTGCAATCTATTTTTGAGTTTTTATTTTTATTGTTCTTTTTCTTCTTGGATTCCTTGAATTCTCCTTCCTTCATGACTGGGTTCTCTTTTTCTATCCTCGTTTCATAAGCTGCGAAAATTCCATGCAACTCGTCCATGCTCAAACTCTCAAGATATGTTCTTTCTTCCAGGGATGATATCTTAGAATCAAATCTCATAGGTAGAGATATTATAAACTTTTGAACGACAATTGATACATCAAATTATTCTCCCAATCCTATAATAGTGTTCGTTGTTACATCAACTCGTATAAAGTAGGATTAAATATCTTCATATTCCTTCATCTTCAATTGCTCAAACTTAGTGTTTTGAAATCTATTAAAGATATTTCAGCTCAAGATAATCTTGTTGCTCTTTAAATGTTTATTGTCCATATTATTTCCTTTGACCTATGAAATTCTACCCTTTAGTTGGATTTGACCCCAATTTCCTCTACCTTTCTTATTCATCCAAATCCACCTAATAACAATTATTTTTCTCAACCTTCGCAATAACTTGATGATGCCCTTGCTTTCCCTTTAGCAGGAAAGTGCAACTTTTGAGACTAACACTTAGTTGTAAGGGTTTTAAGCTTATCTCCTTTGAATTTAGCATCTCCTTCGTAAATATTTTGAAGTTTATCCTAAAGATCCTTTGTAGTGTTGCAATGCATAACTTTGACAATATTGAATCATCTAGACTGCTCAGAATGGTGCCTTTAAATTTTAAGTTGTTTTCTTTGAGTTTCTTTCTATCTTTTTCAGTCGGGGGAGTGGATGGATATGCATATCTGTCTACTACTGAGTTCCAAATATAAAATCTTTCTGCCTATAAAAAGGTTTTCATCCTTTTATTCTAGAAGGAATAATTCTAAGCATCAAACCAGAAGGAAACTACAACTCCCTAAATTCTGTAGATACAACTGGAAGGAGGTTAAAACACCCTAATTATTAGGCTCCAACCTGAAGGAATATCCATCTCCTTGAGTACTCTAGAACCAACTGAAATAAGGCTAAAACCCCCTTTCCTTGCCCCGTCTTGTCGCCCTGAAATATAAGTGTAGACCAAACTGTCACTACCTTTGTTACTGTCACTACTTCTGATAATCAATCTGTAATCAGCCTGTCACTATCACATACACCTGTAACTTATTATCAACCTATAACTACCACTGTCACATAAATACTGTAAATGATCATAAACTATGCATCAAGTGTGCATCAACTCGTAACATGTCACTATCCATGTCATTGTATATGTCACTAGCCCTGTCACTATATGTGTCACTGATATATCAACCAGATCCACTCATATAGACCGTATCAATATCAAGTATGCAAACCATGTACCAAAATATACCTCAATCATGCATCATAATCAACCAAGATCATATGTCAAGTATATGCCTCAGGTATATACCAATATCACAAAGATGTTCCTCTAAAAATGAACCATAAAAACGATATACAATGTACCAAGGATATGTCGCAAGCATGTATCAATAACATCAAAACATGGACCTCAACCATATCCAACCATATACCAAACGGGCCTCCAAGATATTCCTTAAGCATGTGCCATACCATCCATGATACAAGCCTCAACTAAAAATATAAAAGACATACCTTTATTCATGAAGAAGACCTAATGCATATAATCTCATATAAAAAAACCAACCTAGTGTGTATCATATTTAACAAACAAGAGATGCCATCTTCTTCAAACCCTTTTCACAGATCCATGACTTTATCCTTTGCTACTCATGGATATTTGTGCTTTTATCCACTACAACCCACTGAGGTCCATGCCCTACTGACCAGTAACTAGTGGATAACCTCAAAAACTAGGGTTACCACATTTTTTGCAACTATGATACTTTCACCTTCGACCTTCCTTCACAATCTCAGACTTCCTACTTTAGATTCAACCTCAAATTTTTCAATATACAAAAAATTATTGAAAATATAGATAATCAATAGAGATGTGTGTGAAATATGTTTATGAGAGACTCCTTGAGGTGTATTTATACTTTTTCTAAGTAAAATCTTTCCTTACTTTAAGGGTTTCTTGTTACAACCACTTAACCCTTTCAATAATTGACTTGTAACCAACTAGGGGTTTCTTAACCATTCTTTGTGGACTATATATTCACAAGGACATAACTCCTCAACCATGAGGAACCACGTGGTGTACCACCTATCACCAGAAACATCATGACAAAGAGTATCCATTCATGAGTGGGTTACATGCATTTACATTGTCCTTCATGTTTTTATTCCTCAAACAACTTCAGGCTTCATGACCATGTTAGCACTTGGTAATTTATTTGGACTATATCAAAGAAACCCCAAGGTAGCCTCGAACCAACTTTAAGTTGTATTCTGACCTATAAAACTAGAGAGGGCTCTCTCAAATAGGTAAACACTGAAAATACTATAAAATATTTAGCAATGAGCATATAGAAGTCAGATTCAGCAAGAGGACAGGTTTTGTTTTTGTTTTAAAAGGGTCGGTAGGAAAAACAAGAGAAGGGAACCATTGGGAAATGGGGTCAAACCCTAAACTTAAAAATATTGAGTCAATAGTTGGTGTTGTACTTTAAGAAAGAAAAGGAAAAGTAAGTATTTTTCTTCAGCAAATGATCAATATTTGGATGGAAACGAAAAAGAGAAAATGATAGCCCATTACACTAAGAGAACCTAACAAACAGTGAGTTGTTAATGTAACTTTATAAGAAAAAAATAACGGAGATAGATCACCATGGACAGAGCACCAAATATAGATGAATGCTGAAAATGAAACTTGAAGAAGTATTTACTGTATGAATGGAGCATCAAATGTATATGAAATCTAAACATTTACTCTCAGCCTAATACTATAAATAACAAAGAATAATGGCGGTAAGCATTAACACGGAAAACACATTGAGAACAACAACATGATGAATCTTTGCCTCCAAAATCACAGTACTTCTGTATTAATTCATAAGGATGTTCTCATAAATTGATAAACAGTCAAATAGCCTCTCTGGCTGAAAGTTCCACCCCCTTATCTATTACAAACTATATCTTAAATAACAATTACAATAAACTCCCTCTTCAGAATTTCTCGCAAATAATATCAATAAAATCATAATGATAACTAAAAATAAAGAAGGTTGCCATTATCTCGAACTGTTGGAAGGAAGCTAGACGAAAAATATGGAATAAATATTTAGTATGCCATTTGTCTCCAACTGTTCCTTGATCTGCTGATTCTATGACACTCGAAATCTGAAACTACTTCCTAAATATCTGGATGGAATTGCCACCTAAATTTCTTGCCTCAAAGCTTTGGACAGAAACCTTAATGTGGCAAAAATATGCTTTGAAGTCCAAATCGTGAAAAATTTGTTCAAACTATTATACAGGAAAATGATGCTAAAAATATGGGACTTATTAACCCTGTAGTCCAAAATAAACTTTAACTTGGATTGATTGTAAATTATCTCGAATTTATTGAAGGATACTGGTGAAATCTTCTTTAATTTTGGGGATATCTTTCATTTTCCACTTGTACTTTGTGGATGTCTTTTGACTGCCATTTGTTGATATTCTTCCTTGAAATATGGAAAGTTGGTCTCTATTTATCCCTATGAATATGGATGCTTATCCATATGCTCGGCCACTTGCTAATTTGAAAGGTTCCAATCAATTCTGATCCTACATATTTGGGCAATGCTTCAATAATAATATTATGCAAAATTTCAGTTCGATCGATCTATTTTTTTTCCACCTTAAAGAAGAAGCCCATTTCCACTCTGAATTGCTAATGAAGCTATTTGAACCAGAGCATCTATTCTGGATTAAAAAACTATAAGCAGCATACCTAAGGAACACGTTGTCTTCTCTAGAATTAGACCATTTCCATCCTTTTCAGCACTTCACTAATTGTGTCATTTATATCTACAAGAATTCTTACTGACTTTGCTAACCCTGAAATCTTTTATGGTTTCAGTGTTAATCGAGAAACCAAAACCTCTGCAATCCTTGCTTCTTTTGCAATACAAACATCATATTCATTCTCCTTCCTGATTAGCTCTTCATTGGCTTCTGAGCATCAAGATCTACAGGTAGTCTACCAAGAGCAAATAACAAAAATAACAACAATTTTTAAACAACTTTGTCGCCCTCATTTGGGTTACCTTGCATCCTCGGTCATTCTTTTGTGGCCTTCTTGAAACCAATCATCCCAAATAGGCAAGCCCCTGAACATCGTCACTTCACTCCCTTTTAATCCTCATGGACCTTAAGAAAATGGACAACTGATTTTGACACTTCCATGCTGCACTATTAACAAAACATGCTCACAATTGAATTTGATGTTTGAACCTCATACATAATTAGATCTATGTTGTGCTTCTGCTTTGTATTTTTTGAATGGCTTAATTCTAGGGCTTCCATGTGCAGATACATATCGTCTTGTCTTCTTCTGCTGCTTAGTGCTTCACGCATGATGGTTGCATTGTAATTACTTGAAGCTTGAAGCTTGTAACATAGATCTTCCATTAACAACACTTAATTGAGATGATTTTGCGTGAGTGTCTTTTTGAGCCCTTATTGTACACCAATTGAGCGGACTGATCCTACAATTTGAAAGTGGACAGCCAAATATAAAAAGAGTACATACTTCAATGTAAAGCCTATTAGTCTCCAGAAGAGTGTAGACCTGTGCAACAAACCCAAGGTCCCCCATATACACCACACTTCAACAAGTCAAGATTTATTTCTTTTGTTTCCATTGGCCAGTTCGATAGGCCGCCTATTTTAGTCATATAATGGTCAAAATCTCCAAATTTGTCTTTTTCCCATGGACCAGGCATACCCATGATGATAACATCTTCCTTCACTGGCTTCTCTTGACGACGGTGAACTCCATGACAAGCAAGTTCTGACCCTCTCTCTGGATCAATCCCAGAACGAACACCTGCCAAAACATAAAAAATAAAAATTCGGAACTTTGGAAATAGATAAATCATTTGCAGCACTAAAGCGTGCCTGATCATGCCTTTGTTCATTGAAATTAGGAGGTGATGAGCATGTCCTGGCAATGGAATGCAACTCCTCTCTGATAATTTCTGATTGCAGCAACCATAACATATCTGAGCGCCAAATTCGTAAGGGTAGAATCTTGGAAACCTCTGGATCCATGCTGAAAGATTGTCTCAAATGTTTAATGCATTCCAATCGGTGAAGAAAGGGTTTGAATTCAATAGTATGAAGGGCGAATGGAGACAAAAACTCCCCTTGGCATTTTCACGAGAATTTACCCTCATTCTGCTATTCAGAGCCCTAGCCAGCCTCAAATCCAGAGCCCAAACCCTCAGATGATTGGGCAAAACCCTCCTCTACACCCTTGGCTGGCTGCTAGATTAAAGCCTCTTGTACTTCCCCTAATCTGCTCGGGGACTTACTTACCTGAGGGCTATTTGAAGGTGTTCCCTAAGTTTCATGGAGAAAATGGCATAGTTGATATATGGAATTTGAAAACATTTGGTGGCATCACGTTTTTGGGCATTTTTTATTCTTTGGATTATGGGATATATCCCACATCTGTCGGGAAAATGAACTTGTATATGTTTATATATTCCAGCGCTATCAATTCTTATAACTAGCTGAGCATATAGTTACCCCTTTTTGTTTTCTTCTCCATGTGACTTGGCGCTTGTGCGCTAGGATCTGATTTGTATGTTGTCTTTTGATGTTGTGTATGACTTGTGGTAGGTGCTTAATCGTGGACTTAGACCTTGGTGTTTGATGGAATTAATTTGATATTGGGCCCAAATATTTTTATGAAGATTGTGTTAGTTTGTTTATAAAATCGGAGAAGCCAACTTGGTCTAAAAGCCAAATTTGTGAAACTTTTGCTCAAAATATCTAAAAATCAACTTTAAAATCTTGTCCCTATTAAAACCAAATTGGCGCTTAAAATATCTAAAATTCAATCTAAAAATCTTGTCCCATGAAGAACGACATACCTTAGAAAAATTTAATTGGCGCTCAAAATATCTAAAAATCAACCTTAAAATCCTGTCCCATGAAGAACGACATACATTAGAAAAATTTCCCTGTCAAAACCAAATTGGCCAACTCACAAAATTTTTTACAAAAATTTACATGTGCTAACAGACCACACATATGGGTTTATTGTAGATTTCCTCAAAGTGTCTTCCCATGAGGGCCATGCTTAGAGTTATGGCATAAGGGGACCACTTTGGAGACTTCTCCAAATACATCCATCACATCTTTTGACATCAATGACAACCACTGCTTGTTGACATCATTGACAACCAATTGTCCATCAGTTATTGGCTTCAGGGGGACACCTTTGTAGCTAAGGGTTTGGTTGGGGTCTGTGATAAACTTTGTTATAGTGGGAGAACTGTGGTATCGATTCTTCAGGTGAAAAGAGATGGAAAAAAATTTGAAAATAGAGATCGATAAATTTAATGGGAAACATTTTGAGTTTTGGAAGCTCAAGATGGAAGATGTGTTCGTGGAAAAACACTAGTGGATCGTTGTGGATCCAGGTACTGCACCTACAAGAACATTAGTAGAAGACTGGGAAAAGTTGGATTGAAAAGAGAAGAGAACAATCCAGTCGTGTCTCTCAGATTTAGTATTATTGAATGCGTCAAGAAAAGATACAACCAAGTAATTATGGGATTTGTATCAGTCAAAGTCCCTGGTAAATAAATTGTTCCTACGAAAGAAGTTGTACGAAATGAGGATGAAAGATGGAGACTCGGTGACAGATTATCGGAACGTCTTAAATATTATGGTAAGTTAGCTATTATATTGATATTAATAATTCTAATGAAGAGAAGTGTATCGGGTTATTGTTCCCTTTACCAAGATTGTGAGATATTGTGGTTGTGGCCATAGGTAGTAATAAAATTGCTTTAATTTCCGATAATGTGGTCTCATCCTTGTTGTCGGAGGAGATGATATAGAATAAAATTGAAGGATAGAGAACATATGCATTATTTGCAAGAGGATGTTCCCAGGAAAGAAATAGATCTAAGTCCTCAAGTGGGAGATCTAAATCTAAGGGTAGATTTAAATCTCCCTGAAAATTTGTAAAGGTATGTAGGATATGTGGAAAATAAGGGAACTACAAGAAGCAATATAGATCCAAATATATTTATAGAAAGAAGAGATATGAATATGCTCCTTCTAATGATGAAAAAACCTACATGGAAGAAGGAGAGGATGTGTGCTTGGCTTATTCAAGAACACATGCAGATCATGAGGCATGGCTGGTTGAATTAGGTGCATCCTTTCACATGACTACTCACAGGGAGTGGATTTGTGAGTACGAAAGCTATGATGTAGGTGATGTTTTCCTAGGTTATGAATCGACAACCAAAATCATAAAACAAGGAAAAATCAAGTTGAAGCTCCTGGATGGAAGGATTATAACACTCCTTGGTGTTCTGCACATCCCAATATTGCCCAAAAATTTGATTTTTGTAAGAAAAATGGACGATGCAAGGGTAAAAGTAATGTTTGAGAAAGAAACCCACAAGATGGTTTGAGGAGAAATGGTGTTGATGAAGGGAGTTTTGTTTGGAACTTTGTATAAGTTGTAAGAAAGCATACTAGTGATGGGTGTAATAGTTTAGTTGTTCATGAAATTGGAGTTGAAGAAGAAAAAACTCCTATAGTGTCTAGAGAAAAAGTAAGATGCATGCTTACTGGTGTTGGGTTAGGAAAAGAATTATGGGCAGAGGCCGTGGGTACTGCATGTCACCTAGTCAATTGATCACCCTAATCAGCGTTGCATGAAAATAATCCACACGAGGTATGGATTGGTAAGAAACCCTTTGTAACACATCTCAAGGTATTTGGCTGTGATGCCCATGTTCACGTTCGAAAGGAATAAAAGGAGTGAGCTATATATAAAGGATGAAAAGTGTATCTTTATAGGGTATAAATATGGTGTAAAAGGTTATAAGCTTTGGAGCCCAGAAACTAAAAAATTAGTGTATAGCCGAGATGTGGTATTTAGATAAATCAAAGATATTTTCAAATAGGAAGTCCTACCAAAGGAGTAAGAACTAGAGGAAATAGAGTTTGAATTGAAGGAAAATGAAACACACTCTTTAGAAGAATGAGAATAATAAGAAGAAGATTATCATAATCTAGTATTGAGGAGATCAGTTTGAGAAAGAAGGAAACTGAAAAGGTATACTCCACTTGATTTATATTCAAATTTTTCTTTGTCTATTACTGATGATGATCCTAGAACTGTTAGGGAGGTAGTGGTTTTTGAGGATGAAAAACTTTGGAAAAAGATAATTTTTATCACACAAACTGTAGGCTGGGAAATCCCGACCCAATCCATGAGATGGAAATAATGGTGGGAGATTTTACCCATTGTCACCTCAACTAAACCCTCCCCTCGCTTTAGTGAAGGAAGAATCCAACACAAGGGGGGAATATGTTAAGTACCAAATACTTGCATACAAAAACAACACAAGGATTCATAGAACAATATAGAAGAACCACACTTTTATAATAAGAAAACCTTTGAGGTAGGGAAACAACATACAATGGATCTTATTATGGAAGGAATCCTCTCCTATTCACTTGAATCTTCGAGGGGGCATCCTCCTATTGAGATACCGCTCCAAATACAATACTTCTCTTCATATCCCATTACATTACTTGAACCCCTTTGTATAGTGTTACCAATCACCTAAGAACATTCTAGAGGAGAAATCTTCTAGAAGTATAACCTTCTAGTAAGTCCTCTTACATTTATTATATATAACTACCATATTGGGCCTTATTTAATAGTATAGTGGACCTAGTCCACCTTACATTGAATGGCCTCTGCTTTTATCACTATGGGCCCTCTAGGCCCCCCACTACCTCTCTAGCTACCTAACATTCCATCCCCCTTATGAAAGCGTTTCCCTCAATGCTTGCTATGAGGGTGTACAACCATATACTAGGGTCCCATGGATAAGTGTGGAGCATAGTTCTGAAGTAGACTAGAGAACCAGAGTCCCATGTAGGAATGCAAGCCACCATCATGAAGTATTCCAACCGCCATTGTAAACTGGGGTCCCATGTCCAAGTGCTCATGTGAACTCCATGTTAAAGGTATAGAAACACTCTAGCCAACTGAAAATGATGCTCCAAAGAGAGACACTGGTCAAGTGGATCAAGATATGTAGAACTATCCAAAAATTCATCCACTACTACTGGAGAATAATAAAAATGAAGAAGTGTGTGCATAGAAAGCTCTTGTCTTCTCTCCAGGATGTGCTCTACAGAAGGCGGAGTAGAGTCATCAAATAGAAGATGAAAATGGTTTTCATACCATAAATGACAACTACCCAAATACCAATCATAACAAGAATCCTCAAAATTATGCCAAGCATTTGATTCTCGATTATATTCATCTCTGATGTCCTGTATAATGTATCTCTCTTGCATTGCAAGTGCGATCTCTTCAAGTTTTTGAGCACCTGTCTCAAGGGCTTCAATCTCTCATCTAATTTCAATGAGAAGTCGAATATCCATTGGAAATATAAAATATAATATACCAAAATAAAGATCTTAAAATTATCTATCCAATGGAATTTATTTGGTAGAAATATGAGCACCCTATGAAAAGTTATGAACTTTGCAACCCTGTCATCGTCACGAAAACCCCCCAAAAATGACTAATTTTAAATCAGCGATATCTTCACTTCGAGAGCTCCGATTTAGATGTTTTTTTTTTTTAAATTGGGTGAAATTATGATAGGAACTCAGATCTGTAATTTCTTTTGGAAAATTAATCCCCAACTGCTACAGAAATAAATAAAAAATCATGTGGTCATCCGCAGAAAATAACATATTTTAAAACT
This sequence comes from Picea engelmannii, assembly GCA_009831015.1. Taxonomy (NCBI): domain Eukaryota; kingdom Viridiplantae; phylum Streptophyta; class Pinopsida; order Pinales; family Pinaceae; genus Picea; species Picea engelmannii. The sequence goes on from ML783704.1 coordinate 465,701, forward strand.
TCAATAACTTTACTTCCTCGACTTCGTTTCAGACTTTGTCTTTTTTAAATTGGGTGTTTTTATGAGAGGAACTAAAATATACAACCATTTTATTCCAAGTTTTCTTTGAAATGCACATAAATCATCTGGAATGTCGCGACCCTCTTTGGATTCTCTGAAGAAAAAAAACCTGCAAAAATAGAAAAAACAATCCCACACTTATTGCCAAGGAAATTGTTTTGATACCAATTTCTAAGTACCAAATACTTCCATAAATAAATACCACAAAGACTTAGAGAACAATATAGAAGAACCAAACTTTTATTATAAGAAAACCCTTGAGGTAGGGAAACACCATACAATGGATCCTATTATGGAAGGGATCCTCCCTTGTTCACTTGCCTCTTCACGGGGGCATCCTCCTATTGAGCTACCGCTCCAAATAAAATAATTCTCTTCATATCCCATGACATTGATTGAACCCGTTTATATAGTTCTACCAACCACCTAATAATATTCTAGAGGAGGAACGTTCTAGAAGTATAACCTTCTAGTAATTCCTCTTACATTTATTATATCTAACTACCATAGTGGGCCTTATTTAATACTATAGTGGACCTAGTCCACCTTACATTGAATGGCCTCCACTATTATCACTATGGGTCGTTTGCACCATCCACTACCTCTGTACCTCTGATACCAATTGTTAATTACCTGAGTAGATATACAAATATAGTCACCACAAATACTAAATACACAATAGATCCACAAAGAAATTTAGAAGAAACCACACTTTATTATAAGAAAATCCTTGAGGTAGGGAAACACCATAGAATGGATCCTATTATGGAAGGGATCCTCTCATGTTCACTTACCTCTTTGAGGGGGCATCTTCGTATTGATCTACCACTCCAAATACAATACTTCTCTTCATGTCCCATTACATTGTTAGAACTCATTTATATAGTGCTACCAACCACCTAAGAACATTATAGAGGAGGAAGATTCTAGAAGTATAACATTCTAGTAAGTCCTTTTACATTTATTATATCTAACTACCATAGTGGGTCTTATTTAATACTATAGTGGACTTAGTCCACCTTAGATTGAATGGCCTCCACTATTATCACTATGGGCTCTCTGGGCCCCCCACTACCTCTCTAGCTACCTAACAGAATATCAGGTGAACCTAGGGGTAAATGAGATGAAAAGTGATATTATGGAAGTAATTCCCCTATAGTTCAATATACTAAGTGGAAGATAGCTTGGAAATGAATCTCAAAAGTGGTTAATAGTTTCCAAGAAACTTGAGTACCTACAAAAGATGATTGTACCTGCTCAAGAGACAAGAAAAGACAAGTATGCAAGCTTAAAGTTAAGTGGAAAAGAAATTTAATCTTGTTTTCCCTATTTTCAGTAATCAACATAGATATATATATCATCATGTAAATTGTTTTTAAATCTCCTAACACAATGCTAAAAGTCACGTAAATGATCCAAGAGATAAACTAGCAATTACTAGTATAACTCAAGTATAAAAACACAAGACTTTAGAAACAAAATAAGGGTGTTATAAAAAAGTATTTCAAAAATATTTTATCAGCCTTATGTCTGTAGTAAACTATTGCTACAAAATAAAATTTTAACCCACAAAATAAGCAGGTAAGCCACCCAAAAGGTGTGTTGGGGATAGTAGATTATAGGGTCAATTTACTAGCAACTTTTGATAGTTGAAATGTGAGTTATATTAATCAAAGCAGAGAGTAATTTTCTGCAAACCTAATCACTCTAGCTATTATTGAGTTATAGCTCTAAGAATACTAAGAAAAATAATATTCCCTAGAGGCTTTAGCAACCTCAAAGCATCAAGAGAAGATTCCAACTTGAACGATATCAATATCTCTCTAAATCATGTTTACCAATGCAAAAAAAATATTTCTCCAATGCAAACATCGGATTAGTGCCTTTAAAATTTAGGTTAATGGAGTCTTTAAAGCATAAGTTAGATCAGAAAAATCCCTAGGGGTGTAAATCACCTTACTCCCTAGAGCATGCAAATCAAATTAAGGTAAATCTAGGAGGGTGTACACCATTGTACTCCTCCTAGAAACCTTGAAATAAATGACTTACAAACTATAAAATGAGATGAAACTTAATGGAGGGTTTATTCTCCTATACTCCTAGGGTTTCAACAAACAATAATCATGAAACAAGCAAGAAGAACTAACAATTGAAGATTTGCCTAACCAATTTCAAGAGAGATGCAAGATCGAACCCTAGTTCACCAAGCAATGACCATTCATAAGAAAGAGAAGACGTCTCCAATAGGTGTGCACCACCTTAGCTAAAAAATGCACCAAGATATATCACCAAAATTTATTTGCACAAGAGAGATACCAAATTTCCCAAGTAGGGCACAAATTTAAGCCACAATAGTCTTCTCACAATGGGAGAGATATGATAAAATGACAAGAGTTTGATATCTATTTATACAAATCTTCTAAAAATATTTTTTCCACTTAATTTTAGGGTAACTACAAAGAGAGAGGTCAACAACCCTTATTTTTCCCCTTTACATAATTTAAATTCAAATTTAGTCATAGAAATGCACATAGGAAACCCTAATGTGATGTCATCCCTCTTATAGGGTGACATTTTTGGCAGTTTTTGTAGGTTGTTGGAGTTGAGGATCGAAGTACTTGGGACTCCTAAGGCCTTATTCTCATGATCTATGGTTTCCTCCTTTAATCCATGCCTCCTCCCATTAAAATGTTCCAAGTTTCCATCATCAACAACTCCACAACCAAGTCCCTATACCTAGGGTGATGTCAAGCCTCAAAATGTGATGATTTCACCTCAAGAGGCCAAACATTGGGCTAGTAGGGGCTAGGAAAAGTCCTATATGGTGTCTCCTTTTTCATCCGAAGGAAACGTTCATCTTATGGTGTGCAGGCCATGGTATCCAACCTGTGGGATTCAATCCCCAAGGAATCCCACACTAGGCTTGTTCTTACAAATCTATCCACCAAATAGGTCTTGCAAAGACAATGAATACACCCTCCAATGATCTCAAGTAAAATGAATCATGATAAGTAAATAAATTCAATAAAAGATCCACCCAAGCATGTTCATAAAAAAAACACTTCATCAAAATAAACAAGTGTTGAAAGACCCTATGCAATTTTCCAAGTTTAGGTATGGGAGGGTTGACAAAATGACCTATCGGGTGAATCGTACCTCAAATTTAGGAGTGCTTCCAAAGTGAACCCCTCTCTAGGTCATTTGTATAAAGTGACATGGATGGGGGAATGACTTTTGGGCATGGGGTTCATGACATATAAGGGGTCATAATGTCTCATTTATATGTGCCTTTGTAGAATGTGTTATGCACCTTCGTTTTCAATGCAACCTTTTTCCAAGCCCATTTATTTCCTTTTGTTATTTTAAGATGTTTCTAGACTGAAGCCAAGGTGGGGATTCTACCTAAGCATGAAAAAAAATTCCCACTTTGACTCTACCTTGGTCACATCATGCTTCCCTAAGTTGAAGACAATGTGTGGGGCTTCTACCTAAGCATGAAAAACAATTCCCACACATGCTCCACTTTGGTTGAAATGTTGTATTAGTTAATTTCCACAGGTCCTATTAGTTTCTTATGAGAGAAATTTCATTTTCCTCGTTATCCCTGGGTAAGCATGTAGAAGTTTCATGATTTTATTTTATCTTTTTCCAGCTACAAGACTCCAGGCCTTTAACCCCTTCTTCCCATGAAATGAGGGACAATCCCTTCTTGGGTCAGTATACCCAAAAATCCCTAAAGGTAAGGATATGATGGGATTAAGTGTGGAAAGTGACAATTATGGTCTGGAATGGCACAATGACTCATCAAGAGGACCTCCCAGTACCAAACCTATCCCTAAGGGTGACCCGCTTACTAGGGCACAATGTAAACCACCAAGGTGAAACAAAGAAAATAACATAATTTCCAGGAAGAGATTACATAATCAAAGGAAGTTTAAAATGCAACAAACTCAAAATCCTCAAATGTTGAAATAAAACTCACCATAATACCTTGATTGTACCTCATGGAGAAAGACCCAATGTCTTTTGGAATCAAGTTGATATGGTGGATACCCTCATGATGAACCTGGAATTGTGGTGGTGAGGTGGGTATTTTTCTATGCAAGTGGACATTGTTGATCAAGATGTCTCTTTCTACTCCATGTATGCAACCTGAGGGCATCGATACATCATCTCCTTAGTTATCCGTAAGAAATGGGGATCACATCTGGCTCCTACTTGGGGACATGTACTCATTGTAGAGTGCATGTGAACTACAAAATCTCTTGTTGGACCTGTGCCTACACTGAAACAAAAAACTGCAAAATCTAGGGTGGTTGTATCACCCTTCATCCATATATATCAAAACTAAAAATAACAACTAATCTAGAAATTTTTTTTTTCATTTTTAAAATTTTTTCTAAACTAAGCATGTAATATGATGAAAGAAAATGAAATTAGAGGAAAATGAAAAATGAAATGCACCTAAACTACCATGAGCAACCAATAAGAAAATTCAAGGAAATCAAGATGACCTACCTACTTACCTAGGGCCTAGGCCCTGAAGAAGTCAAGTACCCTTAATGTAGGGTCGGAGAAGAGACCCATCTACTAGTAATGGCATCTTTCTCCCATCCAAGGTTGTCAAATAATACTTCTCTTTTTCAGAATTCTACTTGATGACGTAAGGGCCAAGACAAGAACAATTATCCTTATTATCGTATTTAGTCTTACCCTTCCTTTTTTACTACATGAATGCAATACTTCCTTCATTTTAGTTGATGCAGGGTATATATTCGATGTAAGGATAGGAAGGATTCTTTGAATTAATTTCATCTTCAATGGATTTTGTTGAGTCTCAGAATTGTGACATTTTCATCCTCTTTTCCTTTCACCATTCCTCACATTTTATCACTTTATTTAACCATTCATTATACTCTTTTCATGAATACATTTGGGTTTCACCTTATTATTTTCCACTTTATTCATTTTAGTATTAAACGAGAATTTATGATTAAATATTAGAAATCAATATATTTTTCATATATATCTCAAAGATTTGTGTGAGCTTTGTAATGTAGGGATATTTGAAGATTTCAACCAAGGAGTATTCAAAAGTTTCTAAAATGTTTTCTCCATCTTTTCACAATTTGAAGGAGATAATTCAAGCTAATTTCAAGGAGGAATATCATGAGAGAATTTGTGAGAGAAAAGTAGGATAAGTATTTTGTAATTATAGCAAATTGGTTGAGAGAAAAGTGGAGAGGATTTGAAGGGATATGTATTTTGTAATTATAACAAATTGGTTGAGAGAAAAGTGGATAGGATTTGAAGGGATAAGTATTTTGTAATTATATAAAATTGGTTGAGAGAAAAGTGGAATTGGTTGAGAGAAAAGTGGAATCGTAATTATGAGTTGCTTATCTTCTTTTCAAAGCACTCATGTACAAATAAGAGGGCTCTCTCCTCTTTTTTGAGGAGGATAAGAAGAGAGAAAGTAAAGAAGAACATAGTTAGTCTTTTCTCTTGAGATAATGAGTTAGTCATGGATTTCATCATGTTGTAATAGAGTTGATGTTTTAGATCGATTTATCCATAATAGATTTGTTATTTTGAGTTGTTAATATAGCTTTTATGTGAGATCACATATGTTTGTCATTTTTTATTTGTTATTTATGTTATAGATGATCTTTCCTTTGTCTAATCTCATGATTTCTCAATCCGGTTTAATTTATGCTATTTTATGGTTTCATTTATGTCATGCAATTCAATATCATGCTTTCTCAATCAGGTGTAATTTATGCAATTTCATGCTTTCGTTTATTTCATGCAATTCAACTTCAATCATGTGTTTCATTTTCAATCATTAGATTAGGTTAGCTTACTTTCATCTTGCATATATTGTTCTTGCACCTCAAATCTTACGAGCCTCGGGTTGACAATTTTATGTCGAATTCATTAGCATATAAATTGCTCGACATTTTGGCGTCGTTGTCGGGGAGGTGCTAAAGGGATTAGATCTTAGGTAGGTAAGTTGTATTTAATTACACAACAAGGGGGAGGAGAAATTTTAATATGAGGTAAGAACCTGTGCATCCATTTTAATGGGTTGCTCCAAAGCCTTTTTTTTCCCTTTCCGCAAGAGTGTTTAATTTTTCTGCAAATTTGCTTACTGTTCTTAGTTTGTTTACTTTTCTCAGTTTGTTTACTTGCCTGGAATGTACTTTCCTACAAGCGTGCTTTCTTTCCTGCACAGTGTGTTTACTTTCCCACAATTTATTTTCCTACCAATGTGGTTATTTTACTACAAGAGTGCTTTCTTTTATTTCTTTTATGCAATTTTTATTTCTTTCATACGAGTTTGCTTTTGATTTTGTACCTGTTTATCTATGATTTTACACTACTTTTGTACTAGTATTGTTTCATAATGTCTCGTACTTCTTTGTACCAATTTTTCATTTGTAGTATCTGATTTGAAGACCAGTAAGATGATTTTAGAATGAATATAAACTTGGAACAACTCTCTCAGATCCTAGCAAAAGCCGAGATCTCATCTTCTCAAGAAGATGAGATCTTGACAACAATCAAAGACTTAGCCACTCCTCCTAAAGCAAAAGAACAATCAACACTCGAAGAATCAAATGAGGAACAACTATTCGAACATGAGATCGAGGAGGACCAACAAAAGAATGCAAGTAAGATGAATTGGAACGGAAATCACACATACGAAAGCCTCATTGAACTTTGGTTTCAAGCGAATATCAGGACAATTCAATGTTTTCTTCCTTATTTCTTTGTACCGCATTTACCACAATTAATTTCACACACTTCTATACATATTAATTTTCAATTTTTGAAATTGTGTGTGAATATATTCTTTCTCCTATTAAGAAAATGGTTAAATTGGAAATTTTCTTACACGTAATTAATTTCTAACTTCTAATTAGCATAGAGTAGGTAGGATGTTATTTTTCAGTTTTTTGCTTTAAGTTTTGAATAAGTATGCTGTCATCCACACTTCGTGCGATATCAAGGATCATAAAGTAGGATGTCTCTAATGTTTTCAGGAAAAATAACATGTGAAAAAATTTTCTTTAATTTTTGACTTGGGATCCCCATTTGCTAAAAACTTTCATCTAAATTTTTCTTAAAATTTCCAATTTTTGTTTTTTAAACTAGTGATACAAAAAAGAAAAAGAAAAAAGAAAAACATAAAAATATTACAATTGTGTTTTTATTTAATGTAAAATAAAAAAAAATTCACGATGAGACTATCAAGATTGTGATTGATTGAATTGTGCAAGGCATTTGTTTCTAGATTGAAGTTTCACTGCCCACACTGAAACCTACAAAACAATAAAACCATTAAAACATGAAGCTATGGATTAGTCTGTCCAGTTAAAAATTAGTTTGTAACTTCATATACCATAAATCCATAATGGGTTTGTCGATTCCCTCTGTATTTACTGAACAAACTTCTCCATGTTATTGTAAGAAAATTCCCATCAAGCCAAGTAACCTAGGAAGGAAAGAGACCAAAACAAAGTGAAGGTGAGGTAAAATGATAGATTCCTCTTGCCACCATGGTCTTGTCATTGTTCTCATTCAGGTATGGAGATATCCTCATAATCTTTTCAATCTCCATAGCATCAGTGTTTGTGTGCGAAGGCATATCATGGCTCCTCATTTACATAACCCTGAACTACAAATCTCTCTGCTCCACCATTGACAGAAAAAGCAAGAAACCCTAAAGACCTCCTCTCCCTCCAATAAATCAAAGACAAAAAAGAAGGATAGATTCAAAACCTGCCTAAAATAATCCAGCCGGGATCTCTCATTCTCCAAGTTCAAGTTTGGGGGCATAGTGGCCATCGTGCTTATTATCGTCTTTGGTTTGTTGAATTCCCTATTCGAAGGAAAAGTTGTAGCCAAGCTACCCTTCACCCTGATTCCTTTCATATAGAAAATGAGCCATAGGGGCCTCAATGGAGATGATCCAATGGACTGCGCGATGTTTTTTTTCTATTTTTTGTGCTCTATGAGCATTAGATCTAATTTGCAGAAGTTTCTAGGGTTTGATCCACCCAGAGGTGCTGCACGTGCAGGATTGTTCCCAGTCACCTGATACCAAATTGACTATGACCACTGGAGCTAGCTATTCACATAACACTGAATTAATAGACAAGGAAGGATGCTTAGCTATGAAGTAGGTGGGAAAGTCGGATTGCCTATTGCTCGTCATAGTTTCGAATTGCCTATCGCTAGGCAGTTTCATTTGGTCTGTCAATGGGTGGGGCTAAGATCATATCAGATCAATTTTTTTTTCGAGAGAGTTACAATGAAGAATATAATATGTTTCTTTCTATAATTTCCCTGAGACAAACCACCTCCTCAGAAATGGAGCACGCATCCCCACAACATCCATCATCAGATGGAATGGAACATATCCAACTGAAGCCAAGCAAAAAACTTATCACACACCCCAAGTCTCGTATCACCTTCAATCCATATTCCTCTGCATATCTAACAGATTTATGTGAATCTAGCAGTGATAGCAGTAACTTAAGATAGATAGTTCCAACCATCTAGCCAACGAGGGGAAGGGTGTGTTTGTTGTAACTAGACCTGAAATGGTAAGAATTAACTAATCGAATAAAGATCTTGGAAATGATTCTTCCACATATAGACTTACTCCCTTCACGACTATTTTTTTTTTACTGTTTCAAACCCGCTTGAGCCCACTCGAGAACACATACAAAGAAAATCTCTTAGATGCCAGTTTCAATGCTATTTCCATACCCTATCATTTATTTCACGGGTATTTCTTGTGAGATACAGCTATTGATTAATGAAAGAAGTATTGCAAGCTATATTTTCCCTCTCTCAATTCTTTCTCGAGGGGCAGGCCCAGATTTGGACATTTGTTGGCTTGAGTATCTTTGATTGATCTATGGAGTAATGGAAATTATAGGTTGAGCATGGGTGAGAATTCCACACTGTAGAGTGACCCATCCTCGATACAAGCACACTAGAATCGATGATGACACCTCTGTGATCGCAAAGATTGCATCTAATGGAGGACGATCAAACAACCAAAATGTGTGTTCGACCACCTGCCCGTGTAATGGAAATACAACCAAACTTGGCAGGGAAGACCGTGGACAGATCGAGTTTTTTTTTATTACCTTATTTCATAAGAGATGCAATCAATTCAAATTTCGCTAACAATAGAGTGGAAGAATGACGGGTTAAGCATTTTTTTAGGCATTTTAAATTGGTTTTTAGTTTTTCTTTAATTCACAAAACAATTAAGAAACTTCAAAAAAAAACATCAACATAA
>ML783704.1:514349-524636 GCA_009831015.1 Picea engelmannii
AATGATCCAAACTGTAGGACGGTTAGGGCGCCTCCAGCCCCCAACCGCCTAGCATTGGGTCATATGGTCCATACGACCAAAGGCGCGGCATCAAAGTAGTTTTAAAACCGTGCAACGGGTGTAACTTCCCGTGCAAGTTACAATCGCGCGCAATACAATGTATAACCATAATATAACAAACCCCGCGCATAAATATTATGGGTCGCGGGTTCAAAACCGCGCGCCCACATAATATATATATACCACAGTTTCCCGCGCACAAATATATATTACATGGCATATGTTATGTATGGTTTAAAACTTTATGTTATGGGTCGGGGCTAAGCCCCGACCCCCCCCCTTTCCATACATTACAAACCGTAAGTTTAAATGTATATGCGAATGTTCATATAACAAGGAGAAAGTTTGGATATGTTGGCTAGCGCATGTATGTTAAGGCTTTACCATGGGGGGAGGTCCCGGGGTCAAACCCCGCGGACTCCCAATATCTTTTACACAACCAAATTAAACACAAATGAAGAGACACGTGTCAGCATATTATTGGACAACGAACAACCAATAATAATGTGCCAACGAACAACCAACCAATGTGCGCCACATCATCCTTCTTCCATGTCAGCAACATGGTACGGCCCTCCACGTGGCCGTACGGACTGTACGGACAGGTACAGTCAGCACCCCAATTTTGACCTGTTTGACTTGACGGTAAAATCGTGATATCTCCTCCATACAGACTCCATTCGCGAAAATAAATATACCGCCGGAATCAAGAAAACGAGACGGATGCAATGGCACTGTTTTCGTCTCAATCCGAGCACTTTGAAAATTGAGCAAATTTTGATCCCCTGATCACAAACACAACGTCACGTAAGGGTAGAGACCAGATAACGTCAAAGGAAAAAACTAAAGCAACACATACACTCAATATGATATATAAAAATACAAATACTCATGCACAAATGAATCATGCATAGTACTTCTTCAAGTACAACCCATTCCTGGGTTCACTCAAAGGCACACCATCATAGTCCACTAACTCATACGCTCCTTTTTCCAAAATTTTACGAACAATATAAGGCCCACGTCACATTGGTTCAAATTTCCCAGCTCCTAAGACATCTTTATCTTGTTCATATATAAGAACAAGATCTCCTTCAGAGAAGACACGAGGTTTGACATGCTTTTCATACTGTGCCTTAACACGTTTCTTCTGGGATTCTATTACAAGAGTAGCATCACGACGAGTCTCGTCTAATCGCATCAAATACAACAGACGTTCCTCTTCGGCAGAAGTATTAGGTAAGAGCTCTACAGCTAGCTTCAAAGACGATATTTCACATTCTATTGGTAGAATGGCTTCCATGCCATAAACTAATCGAAAAGGTGTGAATCCTGTGGCAGACTTAACAGATGTCCGATATGCCCACAATGCCGAAAATAACATTGTGTGCCAGCTAGTTTTATGGATTCCTATCATCCGTCGAATCATAATTATAAGAACCTTATTGATGGCTTCGACCTGGCCATTGGCCTGTGGATAATAGGGCGTTAAGCTATCATGACGAAGACCCAACTTCTCCGTAATCTCGGACATCATATTATTTCTAAAATGACTACAGTGATCGGTAACGATAGCCTGAGGAACACCAAAATGAGTGATGACATGGTTAAAAAGGAATAAGGTTGTATTCTTCCCAGTATTGTCGAATGTCGGCATCGACTCGGCCCACTTTGTGAAATAATCAACAACTACGATAATGTAACCATGCCCCCCGGCCGAGTGAGGGTGACATGTCATGAAATCAATCCCCCATTTAGCAAAAGGACCTACTGAGATGACAGGATAAAGGGGAGCAGGATGCGACCTAATCTTCTGATTATAAGTCTGGCAGGCATGACACTTCTGAACAACAGTAATGCAGTACGTGAATAGAGAAGGCCAAAAGTAACCTGCACATAAGATCTTCTGGGCAGTAGCATACCCAGACATATGACCACCACATGCTCCTGAATGGCAGTCATTCAAAGCTTTCTCAGCTTCGTCAAAAGTTAAACAACGCTGAAAGACAGAGTCAATACCTCGATGGTAAAGAGTATCACCGAGGATGATATAATGATGAGCTTGATAACGGACACAACGTCGTTCATTACTGGACAAATTAGGCCAGAAAGTTTGAGTTTGGAGATAGATAATGATATCTCCGTACCAAATATCATCGGTACTGATAAGGAAAAGTGACTCGTCAGGTAATGAATCAACTGCTACCTTTTCCATGGCAGTGTGGGGAAAATCACAAATCAACTCAGCGAAAACTAGGGATTTCTTCGATGTGGCGCGATCGAATTCCAAATCAAACTCCTGGAGAATAACAATCCACTTGGAGTAATTTCCCCCCAGCAATTGACGTGTCAATATGTGTTGCATGGGGTTACAGTGTGAAATCACGGTAGTCTTCCTGGAGAGAATATAATGACGGAAACGTTGGACTGCTTGGACAGCAGCCAAGGCCAGCTTCTCAACATGTTGGTACTTAGTTTTCGTGGATGATAAACTTCTACTCAAGTAATAGATAACATGTTCATCGTGGTTATCATCCTCTTGAATGAGGACCATGCCAATAGTATACTCGGATGCATCTAGATAAAGAAAGTAATCTCGACTATAATCCGGAGGAAAAAGAAGAGGAGCTTTGGTGAGGGACAATTTTAAAGCTTCAAAAGCGTTGTTAGCAACCTTATCCCAAACAAACTCTGAACCTTTCTTTAGAAGACGTGTGAAACCTCGAGTAATCTCGGCATAATTCGGGATGAAACGACGAAGAAAGTTTGCTTTCCCCTGCAAACTTTGTAACTGATGCAAAGAAGAAGGAGGAGGGAGATTGAGAATCGCCTCGACCTTGATAGGATCTACCCGCATCCCATGGCGTGAAACAATGAAACCGAGGAGACGGCCAGATTCTACGCAAAAGACACATTTATGAGGATTCAAGCAAATGCGATAGAATCGGAAATGAACAAAAATTGCTCGGAGATGAGTAGGGTGATCGACTCGACGTAGAGAGTGAGCCGACAAATCATCCAAATAAGGTTGAACAATATGCTTGATATCGTGAAAAGCGTAAGACATAGCACATTGGAACGTAGCACCTGCGTTCTTCAGACCGAAGGGAAGTTTCCTATAGGCAAAAGTACCCCAAGGACAAATAAAAGTTGTTTTATGTTGGTCCTCAGGCGCGATATTGATTTGATTATAGACGGAAAATCCATCCATAAGGGAAAAGATTTCACTGCCGGCACAGTCATCGACGATTTGGTCAACAAAAGGGGTTGGAAAATTGTCCTTTGGACAAGCTTTGTTGATATCCTGACAATCAACACAAACGCGTATACTACCACCCTTTTTATCAATCGGTACGGGGTTGGAAACCCATTCTGTCAATGCCACGGGGTAAATGAAACCGGCTTTATGAAGTTTTTCAACTTCGAGTTTAATGGCTGCCGCTTTACGTGGATGAACAGGACGGAGGCGCTGCCGGACTGGTTTAGCACCAGGGTATGTCTTAATCTCATGAACAACGATAGCAGGGTCAATACCCGACATTTCTTCGTAACTCCACGCAAAAATATCACGGAATTCTTTAAACAGGGAAGTATAAGTGACAATTTTGTCGGGAGAACATGAAGCTCCAATATGAACGTTCTCAATTATCCCAGGTTTCACTGAAATATCTATGGGCATCGTGGGTGAAATGTTACTGAGGTTCCCTTATGCAAACACATCTCGTGGAGATTGGGAAACCATGGAGATAACAACAACAGTCGACGGAGTCGAAATCCGTTGATAATTCTCAAGAGTTTGTTGTTCCAGAAACAAGATGGAACGATGATGCCCATCATCCCAAGGGGTGTCTTCCATGACGGACATGATCATGTCATCAATGGGAAATATGACACGGAAAGGATTAGGAGACAACTCATCAAAAGAATAAGTAGTAAGGGTTGCCGATTGAATGGCTTGATAAGTGGACTCAACCGGACTTAACGGCATGACGTCGCCGAAACGAACATGATCTCCAGGATCAGGGACTATCCAAGGGTCAACAGACACCGTAAGTTCATGAGGTATAGTAGAGATCATATTAATAGAAGCAATAAATGGGCGTGGAAGATCGGGTGGTGGTGGTATGGGAAAAGTACCCATCAGTGAAGAGTCTTTTAAAAGACCGACCCCGACATTCTCATAACCCGGTGGGGTTTTAGCAATGAAAGGCACGTTGCCAACGTGAGTATCATCATTGAAAAAGGCAAGTTGATCGACCGTAACCACTTTTCCTTGGTGAGGAAATCGTACGACACGGAAAAGAGTTGACACGACAGCACGCATGGAATCGACCCAACTTCGACCAAGTAGAAGATTATAATCTAAGGGAGTATCAAAAACTTCCACTTCTACCTGAACGATCTTACCTTCCAGAGTGACAGGCAACGATGGTAGAACACCATAAGGCTTAAAAATCGAGCCATTGAAGGCTCGCAAAGTGTTTTGTGATTCGTTTAACGGGGGAGAACTGATGGCTTTCCAACAAGAAAAAGACATTACGCACGTAGAGGCACCCTCATCAATAACAGTCCGACAAATACTCTTGTCGGAAACCACAACTTGGATTTGAAACGCAAGCTGCGGGGGTAACCTTGGAATATGATCATCCAAGTTAAATACTATCAGATTCGTATCTGTTGGATCAATGCCACCTATAGCTTTCAACAGCGCCCTTCATTGCACAGGACAATACTGAAGGACTTCTAGGGTAGACATCGTTGAGGGTGCTTGGGCCAGATCTTCAACAATGCTATAGTTCTGGGCCGCCCGAGCATGAGGATTGAATGACGACTTCTTAACGACACCTTTCGGAGGTCGTAAAACTGTATCAAGACTCGGTCATTCAATATGAAGAGGATCGTTCGTAGGTGGGTTGGGTGGAGAAGGCTGTACCAAATCAGGAGGTGAGTCATCAACCTTCTCCTTAGAAGGAGTATAGTCTTTAGCTCTAGTGGTAACTGCAACATTGTTTTTCGTGGAATCACCAGTGCACATCAAAACGTAAGATGATGTAGAAGTAGAGGGTTGGTCGTGGATGACCAACGAAGCCTGTTGTTGAGACGGGAAGGGTTGAGACAAGATGACCGGCGTAGAGGGCTTCGGTGATCCTTGAAGGAACTTGTTAACCTTGGCATGTCTCGGACAATCCTTTGTGTAGTGATCATCACCACAGATAAGGCAAGGGTAGCGTGGTTTGCGCTTATCCCGGTCATAAACAAGAGGTGATTTGGTTTTCTCATTCGGATTAGTGTTTTTACCCTCCTTATTCTTGCCTCTCCCTTTTCTAGACTTGGTCTTACCGGCCGACGTAGATTGAACAACATTCACTTCAGAGGTTTTACCGGCGGGAGGAGCAGGAGACGGAGCACTTTGCACATTAGAAGAATTGGATTTCGAGGTTGTAGTTGAAATGGAATGTGAGTGGATATGAGTGGAACCAATCACACCATCAGCTGCATGCGAGGCAGCCGGAGCGGTAGAAGTAGTAGAAGTACCAGGACGAGGTAAATCAGGTAGTAAATCATACAATGTTCCCATTTGCGAATAAACGAGATCAAGGTACTGAGCATGACTAATAGCCTGCTCTTCAGTGACAACACCGCCCATAGCAATGTCTTTGCCAATTTTGTTCACAAAGGACTTGGTAAACCACTCTGCCAGTAACTGATCAGGAAGCTCAAGTTTAATGAGACGTCGCCTCCGTCGCCACTCATGAATATGTTCAGATATATGAGTGCCCGAACTTTGTTTGAAAGAGGTTAAAATCTCAGTTCCGGTATCGTAATGAATCGGTAACTGGTAGTGTGTGAGAAAGGCCATTGCAAGGGTGTTGAAATCGGAAAAGAAACCTCGTGGTAATTCAATGTACCACTTCGCAGCAGCACCTATAAGAGTTCGTTGAAAAAGACGCAGTCTAATGGTGTCATCCATCAATGAGTTGGACGAACACCACAAGTGGAAAGTCATGACATGATTATTTGGGTCCTCTCCTACCTTCCCATCGAATTTGGGAATGTCCGATGGAAGCTTTGCAAGAATAACAGGCCATTAGGGAGAGTGACGAATAGGATCATTGAGAATCCTGGACAAATATGGAAAATCCAAAGTAGCAAGAAAAGGAAATTTCCGATTCACTTGTGGATACTGGTGACTTTGGGACGGAAGCCCTGTCGGTAGACCAGTGGGACTGTATGCAGTTTTCCCCCAGAGGGAAGATCCTGGTTGGTTTGGTGGTGGTTGAAACGGATAGTAACCCCAAGGATTTTGACCTTGAGTCTGAGTAGTGAATTGAGGTTGAGTAGTTTGACCAGAACCCCAGATAGGATTAGTCACCCCTGGATATGGTTGGCCTGTTGTAGGGACAGCTTGTTTCCCCCCAGTATTTTGAGGAAAATTTTGCATAAGTTGATTCCAATACTGGGCCAAAGCAGGAAGGATGTTTTATCCTAAAGGTGAGGTTGGTCCCCCAATCAAAGGGACAGTTCCTCCCGGAAGTTGTGTACCAATCGTAGGTTGCATAGTAACTGCATTATGTCCGAGAAAAGGAAAAGGAAACGTACTACCCTGGCCACCAACAGGATTGTGCAAATTGGGTGCAACAGTCGGGATGAGGCTACTAGTATTAGTGTTGCCAGGAGGAAACAGAGGGAGTGTTGGGATGAAACCGAGAATAGGATGCCCAGGAAACTGAGGACCACTTGGAGAACCAGTTGGAGTTTGTGGGGGTGTTGGATGGGAAACATTCAATGATGGATTCAATGCATGGTAACTAGGGGGTAAATTCGGATTAGCCTTAGGAGTTCTCTGGGTATTAATAGGAGGAAGAGTAGTAGCAGTAATTCCGGTTTGAACACTCGTAGTATTTGCGAGATGGGCCATCTCGGGAGGAAGAACAAAACGACAAGTTGTAGTTTCGGGTGTAGTCTCTGGTTCAAGAGACACAGGAGGGTTGACGAGTTCGTAGACAAGGGATTCAGTACCAAACAAGACTCGTCAGAAATCACCTGAGCCAAAGGGGTCTTGGCCCACTACACCGTGAGAAGGCCCAACGATCGATTCAGAAGATGTAACAAGAGTTTCTCCAGAAAGATGAAATCGTCCTGAAGGTCGTTCACCACGATGAATGCGATAATCCTCTATAGTATTGGTAATTCGAAATTCTGCAAGAGGATCAGTGGGTTCTACTTGAGGAGGTGGTGTAAAAACGTTTGGGACATCACTTATGTCCACGTGTGGTAGAGTAACAAGGGGAATTTCACCCGGACGAGGAGATTCCTCAGGGGTACCCTCAGGTGTTGTTGTGTGCAAAGGTTGTGAAGCGTCCGGATGTTCCGGAGACAAACCTTGCATCCTCCGTGAACATTGCCGGGGAGAAATTTTAAACGAATATCCAACTCCCCAACGAAAATCCTATGGTCAACTTCGAGAAATCAATAGCACACCCTAGTAAATAAAATCTAGAAGCAATCACCAAGAAAACAAAAACTTCTAATACCGAAGTCACTAGTTGGTGATGAAATCCAACGTCGCGACAACGAGACAAGAAGGGGCGGGGCTAAGGTGGAAAATTTACGTTGACGACCTGCTTAACAGACTTATGCCTTGGTGCAAGCTCCCACACATAATCGTGGGTATACCCTCCAAGGAGCCCGAGTGAGTTTGATCAACGTCGATTCCAGGTACCGTGAAGACTTTCCTCTCCACAGTCACGTTGGGTAAGAACCTAGAGAGATAATCCACTAAGGTCACCACAAACAACAGTACTACCTGGGGAAATAGTCGTCAGTCCGATCCACATGCAAAGGCAGGGTATCTAGCCCGAAATCAACTCAAAGGCTTCCACTCATAATTGTGGGTATACCTCGGAGTGACCCCCGTAATATGTGCAATCTCTACACCGATGTCAACAAAGCAGGTTAGTATCTCTTCCAACACCAATGCGACCTAATGCTTGACCCTTGTGTTAGAAGGGCTTCCCAGGACAATATGCTGCCAATGGAATTTTACACTCCCTAACTCAAGATGCTATTGTGTGTTTTTGAGATTTTGGAGAGTGGGTCTCTCTTCCTACTCCAAAGCAATAGTCTAGCTAAATGTTGGTGTAAAAGAGCCCTAGAAAAGAGTTACTAGTTCAATTTTATTATTACGCAATGTTTTTATAGGCTGTCGTTTACTCAAAGGCAATGGAAATGAAACTCGTGATGTTGTGACTCTGACCCAAATAATGCAAGGATATGATGAAATAAAATTTGTTTCATTCGATGAATCCTAATTATGGGAGAAAGAGAACAATTTCCGAATCAAACTCAATACTACAATGCAAATACAATATTCAATTTCCTTTCAGATGCCAATGCAAACAAACATGTATCAATGAACAATTTCAATATGTCTTTTTCAAAATTTCAATACTCTTAAAACTTTGATTTTCAATGTTCTCACAAAAGCAAAAACAACTTGAAAGAAAACATGCAATTCACTTTCCAAGAAGAACTCTGAATAATGAGAAAACAAAACCAAATAATAATCAATTCAAACAAACAACCCAAGCCAATACTTAAAACAAACCAAGGAGATTCTCAATGTAAATGAAAAATTTTGTCCTTTTGAACCAACAAGTACAAGAGAAACACTTGACACTCAACTTTCAACCAATCCCTGGTTCTCAGCAAGTCAGATACACTCAACTCTATAAATCAGAGAGAATGATAATTCTAACAAAAACTAAGAAATGAAAGTCAAGTTTCCAAAGGCAAGAAAAACCTAGAAAACCTAGATCAGTTCCAGCAAGCCAATTATAGCAAAAGATAGGTAAGTCATTGATGTAATAAGCCAAAGAGGTCCAAATCAACATACATGAACTATTGACAGGATCAAAACTTGAATTCAAAAATTTTCAAAAAATGTTTGCAGGCTAGTGTGGAACACAGTGCGAGAAACTAAAGTTCTCACAGGCCACTTTGATGCAGCATGCGAACTATCCGCACTGAAATGTATATGCAAGGTGCGAACAATCAAGGTTCTCACAGGCTGCTAATGGACACAGTGAGAGAATCCCTGAAACTAATGAAAAATTTGAAAGAGCAAGCAAAAATCAAATTGGCTTATAGACCCAGAAGGTCTCTCAGGGTATCCTGAGGACTCAGAGATTACAAATCAAGAGAAAAATGCAAACAGAGAAAATGGCCACAGAAAGTTCAAAAAACCAAAAAGACAAAAGGGAAAGATCCCCAGTGGAGTCGCCAATTTTTTTATAGGATAAATCCGTAGGTGCGGACACTAACCAATCTCCCTAGATCCACCTGGTATCTAGAACAAAGCAAGACAGAATAATACACTTTCCCTAGATCTAGCCTATTGAATGAACTGAGAGATAAGGATTATGGACATACCTTGTGATCGATTTCCTTATATCTCTGTTGTTCCGAGATTTTCTTCAATGCTCTCGTCCCGTCCAGATCACAACAAAACGAACCAATCAAAGTAAAGACAAGTTAAGATATTCAACGACTAGTCTATACATATGATCAAGGAATTATGTAATAAAATGACATCATATTTATGGGAAAGGGACATATTGCTGTATTAATTCAATAGAAAGTGAAACTTACAACCTGATCCTTGATGTCATAGGTCTCCTTTCGATGACTTCCAGCTCTGACACACACACTTGCTCATGTATGAAGAAAGTCTACCGCATGTGATGACCTTGTTGTTGTCTCTTGTTGCTGTAGCATCAATCCTCCATACAGTCTTGCACTAATCCTCTAATCAATCTCTTGCTAGCTTGCTTATTATTTTTTTTTAACCCTTTCCATGAGCAATCCCCTCAATATATAGGAAGAGATATATTAGTTACTTGGATAGGGAATGATCCCAAGATATCTGGAATGACAGTACTTGAGTAACCACTCGAAAGCCAACTCACCCTTCTAGAAGATTCCCTTCTAGAAGGTTTGAGATCTTTACCTTTTTCCTTTGTAAGAGAATGTTCGCACCCTAACCATGAGTACAGTGTGAGAAGTTCGCACCCCAACTTAAAGCAGACTGCGAGAAACTAGTATTCCCGCAGGTGAACATATAAGCAGCCTGCGAACATGTTTCAAAGTGTGAATTCTGGAAAAAGACAACTGTAACTTTTCTCAGGAAAGTGTTCTTGATAAAGAGCTTGATCTTCCATCATCATG
>ML783704.1:527004-567257 GCA_009831015.1 Picea engelmannii
AGTTATTAAGGTGGTGATTTTGTCCTCCTAATAGAGTTTTCATATAGTTCTCCCACAAGGAACTCCATCAGCATGAAAATTCCTTATTGCATTTCCATCATTATCTGTGATGGCCTCAACCGTGAGTTAGCTTTAGTTGTTTACCAAATATTCCATAGGGATATAAACATGCATCTTTGTCATGCACCCAAATTATGTATCCATACATATTCTAGTTTTGTTAACTTACATCCATGATGTAATTAACCATATGCATAATCAAACGTCTATGTGTATATTCCATGGGTATATTTCACAACCTACATACATATCTATTCTAAAATTATTCAACTCATGATTGTTCAAAATCATTCTCATGTGATCCCGAAGGCATAATCATTTGTCTCTTATCCTGAAAATAGACCATCCTTGCTCATTTACTCTTTCATTTATTTATACTCATCTTTCCTGAGGGAATGAAGCACATTCTCCTTAAGATATCATTCAAAACATGACTTTCATGAATCTTTAAAAATGGATTCAACCATGCATCCATGGTATTCACTTAATCTTGGCAAGTGAAATTCTTGCCTTACATATCACTCATCAAGGAAACCATTTTGTGCCTTTAGTATACATATATCCTCACATCATACATGTGCATCACTTTCACATTTAATATCATTCATACCTAACTGGTATTACTATTAGGCTTCGTATCAAGAAGCTTCACAATGCATTAAATCTATTCACTCAAGCATAAACAAACACAAACCTAACCAAACATTCATCTTGAAAGCTCATTGCTTGCACCCTTTCCATGTCATGCATGCAAATGAGCATCTTAGAATTCTAGATCCTCCTCCAAGGATATTGTTTCCATCCTTATGACAAGCCTCATTGGAACACTCAACACTGAGTTTCCCTCTCAGTTGAGATCTTGTAGTCATTCACATGACATCCACATGCAAGTTGAATCAGACATAGTCATAACTATGTTCCCTTTTTATACGATAATATCTAGAAAGAAAACACTCTTGCCTCAACCTCCCTGGAACATTAACCAACTTATAAATACAATATGGGAAATTATAACCATGTCCAAGGTAATAGAATCAACCAAACTAGCTTCCAGCTACATCTATATGGATACCATCCACCACTTGATGTCAATCTGACCCATTGGGCTTCTAGAAGTGCCCCAACACTTCCTTTACCACATGCAGGATCAACATTTAGTCAACCATTTTATCTTAATTTTAAAAATTTAACATCTAATACCATTTGGACTATTCCCTTAAATCCCAAATGCAATTTCGAATTATGTTACTCACTAAGTATCCTAGTTCAGAAATCCAGAGTATCTTTAGGTCAAGATCGGTCTTGACCATTACACCTATAACTCTTCCTTCTGTTCAACACAGTTAAGGATGGAAGTCACTCTCCTCCTCCCATAAGAACTTTGGCATATCAGTTTTCTATCCACCAAGCAAGGGAGGCTACTGTGATTTCTCACTCAATCACTCTATATTTGTACAACTCCGTTCATCATCTTTATTAGAAAATCCATGTCCAACAATTCTTATACCCAAAAGAAAAATTTGTTTCTCAGTTCACTTTGAAACCCAAGAGTTGCGCATGCTCTCCCTTTTTAGGGAATGATCACCAGACTCAGTCCTCTGATTGTGAGGGGTTATACACCTATACTAGGTTTAACCCTTCATTAAAGAATTAATCATTACTACTACGGATCCTCTCCATCCGTTCATATTTCTACTTTAGTTTAAATATTAGTGTGTTCAACATAATTCCATTCCTATTGGATCGAATATCATTTCCGAAGAAATTCTAGGCTCCCTTTGTCACAGACTAGCATGATTCAATATTGTTGGGTAAAATCCCAACTATATTTTAAATCTGCCTTCTTCTACTAAAGGAGCTTATGCAGATGATTTATGTTTGGTAGTAATATTATTCATAGGCTCATCTTAGCCTTGGTAACCAAATCTTATGACTGTACAACAACACGTACAATTGCACAGTGAAGTCAACTTCTTTATTTGTGAACATTAGCAACATTCAATGCAAATTCTCAAAATATCTATCAATAGTAAAGGATCTCATTCCTCTCTTCAGTAGAGGTTTTCTAAGCCTATTAGGAATGTGGTAAGATAGGGTGTTACCCATTAAATTTCTCCATAAATGATTTCCTTTGACTTGTGCATGAGCCAAAGCAGGCCAAGAGTTTTTGTCGTGCTCTGATAATAATTTTTAACACACCCATGGTGGGGGCGTCAAAATTTCGCTCATCTTAGGAGAATCAAAACCCCCATTCAGGGTCTCTATTCCATTATTCTCTTACAAAGCTTTCCATCCATGGTCTCCATGCCTCGAACCAAGCTCAGAGCTGGTAGATATCCTCTCCCAAGTTCTTCGGATGCCAAGACAATGAGTTCCAAGACAACCACCGTGCAAATCCTCCAGAGTGAAAAATCTCTGAAGTTCACAATCCAACGTCGCATGTCCTTAGATATTTTGATGGCCCTGATTCACTTCGATACTTCGGTGTTCGAGAGTTTCAAATGCTCCAAATTATTTTATCTCCGAAGTACTCTGTACCTGGAATTACATATCGAACACCACACGTCCCTCGTGATCGATGAATATGATCTACTTCAAGACTTCGGCATTCAGGAGTTTTGAACAATCCAAATCCTTTTTCCTTTGGAATAATCCATACCCAGAGTTATAGATCGAGTGCCATGCATCCCTCGTGATCGACGACTATGATCTACTTTCAAACTTCAACGTTCTGGATTTTCGAACACTTCAATCACCTCTTTCCTCCAAAGTACTCTGTACCCAAAGTTACAGATCAAGCGCCTCATGTTTTCCCCAATCAATGGTTGATACACATCCTTTTCCCCGCTTTGGGAAACTTATAGTCAATTCTCCTCCACATTCTTTCTTCCAGAGTACCAATCCTATGAAGCGACAGATCGTACGCCACACATCCTATTCCAATGGACGGTTTAGATGAACTCCGTCTCTCCAGCCTTTAGAAGTTCTTGTTCAACACACTCCCTTTTCTCTTGGAGCAACTTTCCTCTGAAATGGCAAATCTTCTTCCATGAATCCCTTCCAATGGACTACTGGGATGAATTCAAGACTCCAAACTTTGAAAATCCTTGTTCCTTCACACTTTGACTCTCCTAGAGTGACTTCTCTCTGAAGTGCAGGATCTGATGACACATGTCCCCTTTGCTTGGATCGCTCAGATCTGCTTCGACTCTTCATCTCTTCAGAATTTTTGTGATGCAAACTACTCTTTTATCCTAGAATCAGTCACTGTTTGGATTAGCATAGCCTCATTATGAAGGTCTGAGGGTATATACGTAACCCTAAAGATATAGGATTCATAACTTCCTTTCAAGGTTCCCTTGGGGCCTAGTGTGTGCCACTCTAAGAGGGACACTTGGCAATGTCGTCACTTGACACATGTCCCCCGGCATGATATCGATGTAATACATGTGTTCACATGATCGAACGATCATGAGTGGTCCCAAAGGATACTGAGATACATGGTCCACATTAACTTCAGGACTTCGGGACTTCGGGACTTCGGGACTTTTGGTGTTACCAAACCTTTATCCTCCCGAAATGGTCAACGTCAGGCTGACTATATCATAGATTCGACGATTGGGATATTCCCTGGGCATCCTTGGATCTATGATCCATATTGACTTCAAGACTTCAGGGGATTCACCACTTGTACAAATAATATTCTCAATTCACCGGACCTGCAAAGTTTGAAGGGCTTGAAGGGTTAACGCCCTCTTTCCTTCTCCAAATTTGACAATTTTGGATAACTCTGTGTCCTCTCAAACTAATCTCATCCATTCATATTCCTAATGAAAGGATCTTCCCTTTTGATACTTGAATCTCACTATCCTTCCTGAGCTTAACTGACTTCTTCTTCTAGGAGACTCTGAACGACTGGGAGTGTTGATAGGCACACGTGAAACTATGGCCAAGGTTGACCAACTCGTAGTTCAGTTATTTTAACTTGAGCTACCATGGGGCTCGAGCATTTACATATACAAACCATATATTTTATTTCTTTATTAAATACACACTTAAGCAAAGATAGATGGATACGGTCTAATCATCAAGCAAACGTACACATTCCTGCAACATTCATAGGATATCCAACTTTAATTCATAGTTACCTCTTGAATACACAAGATATGAGAATACTTATCTATTACAGGTTGTATCCAATTAACTGACTATGGGTGTTTTCCTTTCCACCCAACCATAGGCTTAGAGGCATTCATTCTTGGCGCTATGGCCACCCCCGTGCCAAGCCATGATATCACTAGGGAATTTCTACCAATTCTCAATGATCCTTTCTCTTTCACATCTTCCGCGAGGTTTATCAGGTGCTTCCTTAACATCAAGATTATAGCCTTCTGTTAAGGTCTCATTCTCTACATACTCTCATATATTTCTATATTTTTCATGACCTCGACAAGGTTTATTAGATGTTTCCTCAAAAAAATATTATAGCCTTTGACTCATCCTATGTTGGCATGTTCCTCGCATTCTCCACTCTTTTCTGTATATTCTCGTGTGTTCCTTTCACGCACATCCATCCTATCCTATTTCCTCTTGTCAGAAGGAAACCTGGGTCGGTCTGGGCCTGTTGGATCCTATGGTACTTCTGGTTGACCTTCTGCAGCTAGACCATGCTTCCATTCATGGGGGTGGTTGAGGGTTCAACCACCGGTCCTTTTCTTATTAACTATTCTCTTATCATTTTCACATTCTTTCCTCTAGTGATATCATGTCTAGTGCTTTCAAGGATTCACCCCCCATAGTTAGTTATTGGAAATTAAACAATAATACATTTACATTGTTCCCATGCCATAACATGGTAATCCTAATGAATGATTAATTACAAGTTGGGGGAAACAGACGTGTTACATATTCATGTAATTAGGACTGTTGGGGTCCATCATATTCTTTCCAACCTACTTTCAACTATATAAAATATCAAAATTTCAATCTCCCATAGGAATATGTGCATGGATAAGACCCATACAATGAAAATCCCCAAGAGAATCAGACCAACTTCTTGATAGAAGCATATGCCAAGCATCTGGGAAATCAATCATGACTATGTTTATAGTGACATTGATATGAGGGAAGCTATAAACTTCAACATCTTCACAAATCCCATAAACCTTGACCTTATTGGAATAAATCCCACAAAAATTTCCATAAGGTTGGTTCGTCTTCAAACCAAGTTGTTCCATTACTTTAAAGTACATTTCATTTTTCGAGGATCCAAAGTCCAACATACAATTATTCAAATGAAGGCCATTCATTCCCAAAGAGAGATAAAACAAAGGGTTATTATCCTTCTACCGATCAAGATACACGATGTTCATTATGATCAGAGGGTCCTCCTTCTTAGCTGATACATTTAATAACTTCAATATTTCCCTCTTCCCAGAAGGAATGATGCACATTTATGTCATAGGGACCATCATATTCAAATTTCCAAACATGGCTGCAACATCTATGTTCAACTGAATTTGTTTTTCTGTTGGAGTTTTGTTTGGAAGAAACTCATGTATTGGAGGTGGAAATGTTGGGACCACCTTATCTGTATATGGATGGGAAACTGTTTCTTCAGGATGAATTAGAGTGCAAGGTTGCGATGGAGGAACTAGAGCCTTATTTCTTCTAGTGTATGTCAAAAATTCCCTTTTCCTCAATTCCTTTCTCTAATAATATCTTAACTGGTTTAATGCTTGGAGTCATCCCTCTCTTTCTCGTTTTCTTATAGATTCATCATTTTTTTTCTATGTGATGTCTTCCTCTTGGAAGTTATAGATCATGTCCATGAATTTCATACTATCATGAGAGTGTTCATCTCAGCGGGGACATTCATCCTCTCGGTGAGGTTCTTGGCATGGAGAACACTAAGGTGTCTCTTCCATGTTGACCATTCCAATTGGGTTCAATGTGTTAGGAACCTTTTCCTCTTGTTGAGGCCTTGGATTCCACCCTATGGAATCTCTCTACCATCTAGAAAAATTAGGTCTGGAGGCATATTGATTTCTTTTCATGGTTCTTAATCAACCCATGATCTGATTTTGAGCTTGGACAAACTGAGTAATCATTTGTTCTATCTTCCAAGTCAAGAGAGAAATTGGGTCTGGATAACTGTTACTAGAAGCTTTAGTCTTTGCTTTTGTATTGGCATGAGGGTACTAAAAGGGTTCAACCTTGGAGTCAAGAATATTCTGTTCAATTTCTGGCTTGTACTCTTTAGCTTGAGTCAAGGTGGTGGGATTCTTGTCTTTCAGGATGAAACAAAATTTCCCATCAAAAGAATTCATGTAAAGGAGATGAACAAACACATCTGTAGGATGTATATTTGTCGCCATATTATTGTACAACCTATCAAACCTATTGTCAAATTCACTCATTGTTTCATTCTCCTTCTTCTTTATCTAATTGAGTTGATCTACAATCATTCGGTTGTCTCTCTTCGTTGTCCACCTGTTCTTTAATAACTTAGAAAAGTCTTCATAAGATGCTATCATATTATCAGGACGACCTATGAACCATCTTTGAGCATATCCAGTTAATGATGAGGCTAGTATCTTCATTTCTACATCTACATGTTCTACTTTTGCATTTTCCATGTCTTGGCACATGGCATAGAGATGATCATTAGCAGTGATCACATTATTTCCTAGAAACTTTGGAAACCATTTGTAAGACTCTTTTGGCATAGTATTGGGGTATCTGAGGATGGTGTCCATGTTCAAGGGTTTATAAAGGTAATTTTCACAAGGGTGAACCATTGGAGTAAGGGGAAGGGTACCTTGGAAAAGGGTTTTGACAATGCGAGACTTGAGAGGAGGCCTTCTTTGGTAAACATTAGAAGGATTGAATCTCCAAGGGGGGGAATTATTGAGGGAAGACAAATTATGGAAAAGTGGAGTCGCCATATGGACTTCAAGAAGAGCTCATCAAGGGTGGAATGGGGATGTCCTTCAAGTTGTGTTTCCAATAAATCTAGGGGTAAAGGCTTTGTATGGTATCTTGCCAAAGTTTCATTAGCGCATGAAAAAGGATTCAAAATCCTCCCCAACAACAAATCCAAAATGTTATTGAACAAATTGTAGGATGGGAAAATCCTAACCCAATCCATGAGATGGTGATAAAGGTGGGATAATTTACTCATTGTCACCTCAGATAAACCCTTCCCTCACTTTAGTGAAGGAATAATCCAACACAAGGGGGGAATTTTGGGTGACCCTAGGGGGAAATTAGACGAAACGTGATGATGGAAGTGATTCCACTATAGTTCAATAAACTAAGTGGAATACATCTTGGAAATGAGTCTCGTAGGTGGTTAATGCTTTCCAAGAAACTTGATTACTTGCAGAATATGATTGTACATGCCCGAGACATAAGAAATGACAAGTATGCAAGCCTAAAGTTAAGTGGACAAGAAAGTTAATCTTGTTGTCCCTATTTGCAGTAGTCAAGAGAGATATATATCAACAAGTAAATGATTGTTAAATTTTATAACAAGATACTAAATGTCACATAAATGGTGCAAGAGATAAGCTAGCAATTACTAGTATAACATAAGTATAAAAGCATAAGACTTTAGAAACAAACTGAGGATGTTATAAAAGAATATCACATATATATTTTATCATCCTTATGGATGTATCAAACTATTTCTATGACAAGAAATTTCAACCCACAAAAAAATCAAGTAAACCACCCAAAAAGTGCGTTGAGGCTAGTACATTGTAAGGGCAATTTATTAGAAACTTTTGATGGTTGAAATGTAAGTTATAATCAAATTAGAGAGTAATTTTCTCCAGCCCTAATGGATGTAGCTATTATTTATTTACATATCCAAGAATACTAAGAAAAACAAGACGTCGTAGAGGCTTTGGCAACCTCAAAGCATCAAGAGAATATTCCAACTTGAACAATATCAATATCTCTCTAAATCACGTTTACCAATGCAAACAATTTATTTCTCCAATGAAAACTTTCAATTAGTGCCTTCAAAATTTGGGTGAATGGAGTCTTGAAAGAATGAGTTAAATCAACAAAATTCTTAGGGGTGTAATTCTCTTACTCCCTAGGGCATGCAAATAGAACTTAGGTAAATCTAGGAGGGTGTACACCCTTGCACTCCTCCTAGAAACCTTGCAATAAATCACTTACAAACTAGAAAGTGAGATGAAACTTGATGGAGGGTGTATGCAATTATACTCCTCCTAGGGTTTCAACCAACAATAATCATGAAACAAGAAAGAAGTACTAAAAATTGCATATTTTCCTTACCAATTTCAGGAGAGATGCAAGATCAAACTCTATTTACTAACCAATGAGAATTCATAAAAAAGAGAATAAGTATCCAAGAGGTGCACACCACCTTATCTCAACAATTCACCAAG
This sequence comes from Picea engelmannii, assembly GCA_009831015.1. Lineage (NCBI taxonomy): Eukaryota > Viridiplantae > Streptophyta > Pinopsida > Pinales > Pinaceae > Picea > Picea engelmannii. Next base: position 535,488 of record ML783704.1, read on the forward strand.
ATATATCACCAAAAATCATTTGCACAAGAGAGAGATACCATATTTCCAAAGTAGAGAACAAATTTCAGCCACAATAGTCTTCTCACAATGGGAGAGCTATGATAAAATGACAAGAGTTTGATCTCTATTTATAAAAATCTTCTAAAACGTGTTTGTCCACTTAATTTTAGGGTAACAACAAATAAAGGGGTCAACAACACTTACTTTTCCCCTTTACATCATTTAAATTCAAATTTAATCATAAAAATGCACATAAGAAACCCTAGTGTGATGTCATCCCTCTTCTAGGGTGACATTTTGGCACCTTTTTCAATTTGTTTTAGTTTAGGATGGAATTCTTTGGGCCTTATAGGACCTTCTTCTCATGCGCTAGGGTTTCCTGCTTCAAGTCATTCTTTCTCGCATCAAAACATGCCAAGTGTCCATCATAAAAAACTCCACCACAAAAGTTGTAATACCCCAAGTCGATCCCAAGTTGTAAATGTAAATATATTTAACAGGATAGTGAGCCATATTATTATAATATAGAAGGTTTATGTGATTATTAGGCCGAAAATCCTAGATGCTAAAGGCTAGTGAGCCTATTATTGTAATATGTAAACACTCATATTTTAATAAAGTACATCACTGCTTCTGACCTTCCACACAAAATACATGGGGGGATAAACTCCACTAGGATGGGGAAATGAGGTAAGATTATAAGAAGGGATAAGCTTGAGGGCTTAATCCCAAAGGAATATTATATTATTATTCCTAAATTCTAAAGTATGGATATAACTTTATGTTATCCTAAGTTTCCATGGAAAGGGAATGAGTTACAAGTGGAAAAAGGGAGTTCCTTGGGTGACATGTGTCTTAAAGGACACATGCATATATAGATGTGGGGATATAGTGTAATTCAACATCTTATGGATATTATTCATTCATGCATCTTACCATTTTTCATTGATCCATGCTACCATCCGTACTGGTACCTGATTTTGTAGCAGGTCAAAGAGTTGGGTTTTTAGGCCCATGAGCATATTCTTGAGGTGAGAGAACTACTGGGGAATAAATTCCCAAGGTGCCAAGATGTAGCTACAGGGATCTAAGAAGCCTTGTCCGACCTCTTGTTGAAGCCCAGAAAGGGAAGTGGGTCACCTGAGGGGATGTTGAGTAGAGAAATGACACACTTCATGGGGTGGGACATGCATGCGAGGGATGAGGGACTATACATTGGTTGTTAGAGGTCGAGCTATGACTACAAGGCTCTAAGAATTCTTGTCCAGACTGTTGTTAAATGACTGGAAGGGAAGTGGGGAAATTGAGGGAATGTTGAGAAGTAAAGGGGCACACTTTGTGGGGTTTCACAAGCATGTGTGGAATGAGATACTGTAGGCTAGTTTCTAAGGTAGGCACCTGAGTCTGAGAGCAGCTGTTGAATGCCAGACCTTAGACTGGCTTAGAAATTTCCTTTCCTGAGTATATTTTAGCCCTAGCTCAGGGGTGACCCACTGCTAATATTATGAGAAGTGTGGTCTATGGATGGGAGGAACATGGAAGGTCTGCACACAGTTGGTGTTTAATTCACTAAAGATAAGTGTCTTTATGTTTTTCTGCAAATGCTATGTTATGAATTATGATGGTTTGTTATGGAATTTATATTGACTATATGTATGAATTATTATCGTTGTATGTTGTTATTATTCCTCTTCAATTTGTTCATATGCATAACATATCAGTATATTTAATGGTATCTAAGTGGTAAAATATAGACTTTTGTGTGGCATGGCCCAACCTGGGTGGCTAGTTACGTTACAAAGTGGTATCAGAGCAATTTTGTTGAGTTGTTGGTAATGGGTATGTTACAAAGTGATATCAAAGTTCTGGTTTTCAACACTGAGCCTAGACGGGCCAATTAATAGAGTGCATAAGTGAAAATTTCAAGTTATGCAGGCACATTGTTTGATGAAATTCCAAAAAAGGATGTCTGCAACTTGTTTTCCAAAATTACCCAAGGAAAATTCTGATCCAATACACAATATGGGGATAAAGGTGGGATACTTTACCCACTGTCACCTTAGATAAACCCTCCCCTCACTTTAGTGAAGGAAGAATCCAACACAAGGGGGGAATCCAGGCTGGCCCTAGGGGAAATGAGACAAAAAGTGATGATGGAAGTGATTCCCCTATAGGTCAATATTCTAACTGGAATATATCTTGGGACTGAGTCTCTGAAGTGGTTAATACTTTCCAACAAACTTGAGTACCCGCAGAAGATGATTGTACATGCCCAAGACACATGAAACGAGAAGTATGCAAGATTAAAGTTAAGTGGACAAGCAATTTAATCTTGTTGTCCCTATTTGTAGAAGTCAATAGAGATATATATCATCAAGTAAATTATTTTTAAAGTTGCTAACACGATGTTAAAAGTCACATAAATGATGCAAGAGATAAGTTGGCAATTACTAGTATAACTCAAGTATAAAAGCATAAAACTTTAGCAACAAACTAAGGATGTTATAAAAACGTATTGCAAAGATATGTTATCATCCTTATGGATGTAGAAAAATATTTCTACAACAAAAAATTTCAACCCACAAAAGAAGCAAGTAAGCAGCCCAAAAAGTGCGTTGAGGCTAGTAGATGGTAGGGGCAATTTATTAGCAACTTTTGACACTTGAAATGCGAGTTATAATCAAATTAGAGAGTAATTTTCTGCATCCCTAATGGATGTAACTATTATTTATTTATATATACAAGAATACTAAGAAAACCAAGACGTCCTAGAGGCTCTGGAAACCTCAAAGCATCAAGAGAATATTCCAACTTGAACAATATCAATATCTCTCTAAATCATGTTTACCAATGCAAACAATTTATTTCTCCAATGCAAACTTTAGATTAGTGCCTTTAAAATTTGGGTGAATGGAGTATTGAAATTATGAGTTAGATCATCAAAATTCCTAGGGGTGTAAATTCTCTTACTCCTTAGGGAATGCAATAAAACTAAGGTAAATCTAGGAGGGTGTACACCCTTGTACTCCTCCTAGAAACCTTGCAATAAATGACTTACAACTAGCAAATGAGATGAAAATTGATGGAGGGTATATGCACTTATAATACTCCTAGGGTTTCAACCAACAATAATCATGAAACAAGAAAGAAGTACTAAAAATTGCAGATTTTACTTACCAAATTCAAGAGAGATGAAAGATCAAACTCTAGTTCACTAATAAATGATCATTCATAAACAAGAGAATAAGTATCCAAGTAGTGTGCACCACCTTAGCTCAACAACTAACCAAGATATATCACCAAAAATCATTTTCACAAAAGAGAGATACCAAATTTCCCAAGTAGGGATTATATTTCAGCCACAATAGTCTTCTCACAATTGGAGATCTATGATAAAATGACAAGACTTTGATCTCTATTTATACAAATATTCTAAAACGTGTTTTTCAACTTAATTTTAGGGTAACCACAAAGGAAGGGGTCAACAACACTTACTTTTCCCCTTTACATCATTTAAATTCAAATTTAATCATAAAAAGGCACATAAGAAACCTTAGTGTGACATCATCCCTCTTCTAGGGTGACATTTTGGCACTTTTTGCAAGTCATTGGAGTTGAGGATGGAAGTCGTTGGGCCTTCTAGGGCCTTCTTCTCATGCGCTAGGGTTTCCTCCTTCAATCCATGCATTCTCCCATAAAAACATCCCAATATTCCATCATAAAAAACTCCACTACCAAAGTTGTAATACCCCAGGTTGATCCCCAGTTGTAAATGTAATTATGTTTTATAGGCTAGTGAGCCAGGTTATTATAAGCTAGAAGGTTTATCTGATTATTAGGCCAGAGAAACTAGATGCTAAAGGAAAATGATACTATTATTTTAATATGTAAACACTCATATTTTAATAAACTACATGATGTAGGAGCACCGCCAACAAGTACACGTGGAGAGACAACTCAACGCCTTAGTGCACCTTTGAATAATTTAGAATCTTAAACAATGGCGTTTACTGCAAATCATTTTTGAACTGATTGAGAAACTAAAGAAGATCAAATTCTTTGGAGTTGAATGATCACAAGTGATCTGGGAGTTCCAATCCTAGACTTTAATGTAACATAAATTAAGTAGCAGTTAGTTTTTTTCTCGATTAGACGAGTAGTCCAAGGGAACCCTAGGAGCCCTCGAGGATAAATAGAGGTTTGGTATGCCCAAATGAGGTTGTTTCAAATTAGTAGGATATTTCTATGATTTAGTTGTTGTTTTATCATAGTTGTATCCATTTACATTTGAATGAATATAACAGAGGAAAATTGATCCAATGTATGGTGTTGCTACTATTTATAATTCCCTGTTATCTTGTTTTCATGAATGAATGAGTTATGTTGTTGAGTATATGAAACTATGAAGTGTTGGGATTAGTTTCAATAGTTTCTCTTCATTGATTTCATGAAAGGTGTGCATACAGTCTGCAAGGAGTGCATTGACAGAGTCCATTTCAAATCAGAAGCTCAGAAGAGATAGCGTAAAACATCCATTTGCAAGGATTGCAAAGGAACTACTGCAAGGTGTGCACAATTACCCACAAGAAACTAAGTCTTGTATGAGAATTTGTTGAAAGGAGTGACAGATTCTTTTTTGACTCAAAAGCTCAGAAGCGATAGCGTGAACTTTCCATTTTTAAGGAGTGCAAAGGGACTGCTACAAGGCATGCACTATCACCCATAAGAAGCTAAATTTTGCATAAGAATCTACTGCAATGAGTGTACAGATCCGAAATTCAAATAAGTGTCGAAGTAACCCTCTAAGGAGTCAAAGGGTTCAAGAGATAAAGCTCAAGAGAGATAGTGGGAGAAATCTTCAAGGGGAATGAAGTTCTGAAGGTTTCACAAGTCATCGACTAAGATCCATTCAAGAGGGAGCGGGATCATTCTAGATCGTTGAATATGGAAAAGTGCACGAGCTTTAAGTATTTGTGTGCACGTAGGAGCAAGGATTTGTCTAAGTCCCAAAGAGGCTAGGGACCATCCATCATCCAGAGGGACATGTGGCACTATATCTACAATTTCGGATGTTTGTAGACAAGGAGAGAGAGAAATCGTTGAACAATCGAAGTCGATCCTAATCGTTGGTCACCAGGGGGTTATGTGTCAACATATTTGAGACTTTGAGGGAAAGTCACTTCAAGGATTTTAGTTGAGGAATTGAAACTCCAAAACTTCGAAGAGCCGAAGTAAATCATAGTCGTCCGATTCAGAAGGACATGTGTTGATAGATCATTGTCCTCGAGTGAAAGCACTTCAGGAGAATGTGAAGATTGAGAATTGAAACTCCCGAAGCCTGAAGAGTCAAAGTAAACCACAAATTTCAATATGTGAGGGACATGTGTCGACCAATCGTCGTCTTCTGGTGAAATTGCTTTAGGATAAAGTGAAGAATGAGAGTTGAAACTGCTGAAGTTCGAAGAGTCGAAGTGAACCACAACTATCGATCTATGAGGGACACACATCGACATATCATCAAATTCAGGTGGAAGTACTAAGGAGGAAGAAAGAGTTGAGAGTTGAAACTCCCAAAGCCCGAAAGGCGAAATCAATCATAGCCGTCGGTTTGGAAGGAGGGCATGCGTCGCTAGATCATGGATATTTGGGAGTGCATGCAAAAGGAGTAAAGGGGTCACTAATGGATAGATGACCAAGGAAAAAAGAGGAAATATCTCAACCATCGATCAAGAAGCAACACCCGAGATCCCAATATCGATGGTCGTGCTTAATTGCAGGGACAGAAAGTGATTAGGTTTTAAAAATCTGAGAGCATGCCGCAATCGAGACCATGGTATTGCTAGAGGGATATGTGGCAGATGATAGTGAATTGTGGGGAGAAAAGTGATGTGGTATCAAACCAGTCTAGGCCACCCTACAATCACGTGCTTGTTGGAAGATTGGTTGTTTTCGTTGATCTCAACCCTAGTCATGGGTTTTGGACCGCAAGATTGATAAAGGTATTTGGACATGAAGTAAAATGCACATGAATATACAACACCCATGAATGGATAAAATACATCATTTTGTTTCTGGTGGTATGTGGCACATCACGTGGATCCTCATGGTTGAGGAGAAATGAATTTTTGAAGATGACAAAGTGAATTGAAGAAGGAAGTACATGTAGGCCCTGAAGATAATTAAAGAAAAGAATTACAAAATAAGAAAGTGTCAGGTCAGCCCTAATGTTAAAAAGAAGTGACAAAAATGGTATAAATAAACATCATTATACATTCACTTGATACAATTCGAATTTCATAGGAAATAAGAAGTAAAGAAGGTCGGATTTCAAGGGAGGATGAAGCCTTTTGGTGATGTGTTCTAAGGTATGTTATTTTCAGGTCATCTTACCATTTTTTCTATAACTTTGTTTCTAGAATTATTCATATGGTGAAATCTCTATGGTGTTGAGAAGACATATCAATGTACCTCTGGTAAAAAATTCATATCTTGATTCACTATAATTATGGAGATACACTCAGTGGAAGATAGGGTTTGTGACCAGTCCTGAAGCTAGTCAATAAACAGGTGTTCCGAGTAAAATAGTCATAACTTATTCATCGAGAATCCAAATGAAGTGGGAAAAATTTAATTGGAAATAGTACAAAATGTAGTTTATTGTGTGTGAGTTTTAGAATCGTATGTTAATTATTGTGCATGGGGCATTCTGTGCAAGTTCACTCTCCTGAATAGACCAAAATTGAATAAAGTCTACCATTCTTTCTATAACCTCTTTTTGGGGAGGATTCAAGGAGTGAAAATTGGAGGCATTTCAGAGAATACATCAAGTAATATTATCTAAAGGATCATAGTACTCCAAGAATTGAATAGTTGCAGAAATTGAAGAAGTCTCGGGAAACATTATCAGGTTCTATGTGATGATTGGTTGATGGTGATGATTTAATGTAAAGTTTTATTATCTCTCATATGTTCTTGGGTGGAAGGAAGGGGAAAGGATGGAGAGTTAAACTCTCTCTTGATATTAAAGAATTGTATCTTCCTCTTGGAGGTTTATCCCTCCCTTTACATTTGGAAGCTATAGCTATCTTTGGAAGTCATTACTTCCCTTGAACAATAACTATTGATTATTTCTCATATATTGTGAATGGTGTATTATGGTGTATTGGTGTAACTCTGATACTATTGTTCATTTATCATTGGATATAGTTTAATGGTTTAAGTATAATTTGAAAAAGGTTTTAAATTGTACTTGATACTGATTCACTCCCCTCTCAGTATCAACAATTCGTATCAGAGCAGGCTACCTTCAGAATAGTTTAACCACTGGAAGGAAAATCCTAAGAAGAGATGGATGACCATGAGCACATTTCAAATGGGATTAAAAAATTTGATGGAATAAATTATGAATACTGGAGTGATAGAGTGAAAACTTACCTAACGAATTTGGGAGTAGACATTTGGTACTCAGTTGTAAATGGCCATGTAATCCCAAATAATACTCCAACCGATCCAAATGAGAAGAATATTATGAGTTGTAATTCAAATGCTAGACATGTTATTCTAGTAGCATTTGCACCAACCATTTCTAGAAAAGTGATGGGATGCAACACTACTAAAGAGGTATGGGACAAACTCAAGAATATCTACGAAGGTGATCCAAAACTTAAGCAGGTCAAGCTTCAACGACATAGAGCTGAATTTGAAAATTTGAAGATGAATGAAAAGGAAGATATTGCAACCTATCTTCTTAGATTTGATGAAGTTGTTAATGCTATTAGAGGATTAGGTGAAGAGCTCGATAAATATTTGGTTGTACAAAAAGTGTTGAGATCACTTCTCTTGAAGTATGATGCTAAGGTCTCCGCCATTGAAAAAACTAGCGACTTGACCAAAATGATAATGGATGAATTACATGGGACTCTTATGGCATATGGAATCAGAACAGGTACAAAAAATGACCAGAAAAACAATGAAGCAGCCTCTAAAGGCATAAAGAAGACAAAAGACAAGGATAATGACCTTGATGAAGAAATAACAAATTTCGTAAGAAGGTTCTAGAAAGGAAGTGGAAGATACAAAGGTAATTCTCCTCTCAAATGCTTTAATTGTTGTAGAATAGGACATATTGTTGAAAACTGTTACTATAAAAAGAGAATTCTCAACAATAAAAAGAGCTTCTACTCCAAGGATGATGACATCTCCTCATATGAGAGTGATGAAGAAGATAATGATGGAGGAGAAGTCCTCTTCATAATCCAAGAAATCCAGGATGATGATCATAAGAATTCTAAAGAAGAAGAAATCATTTGTGAAGAAGATTCAAATGAAGAAACCAACCTTGATTCCTTTTGGGGATACAAAGACAATGCAGAGAGTGAACAAGAGGATGAGAATCTTGAAAAGTTGAAGCATGTTGAAACTGAAAATAGAAATCTTAGAAACACAAACATAATACTAAAAGGTGAATTGAGTAGTTGTGAAGAAGAGAATTACAACCTTGAAAAGACCATTAATAGCTTGAAGGAACAATTAGAAGATTACAAGAAATTGAAAGAAGAATTGGATCACACAAAAGGGGAGATACTATTGACAACAAAAAAGTTGAAGAAGTTCGAAAAAAGAACTGAAAAGTTAGATGAGATCCTTAGCAATCAAAGATCTCCAAATGACAAGACATGACTAGGATACAATGACAGTTTGAAGACAACAAAACAAGAGAAGAAAGTTGAAAATGATGAAACCAACACTCCAGAACAAGTTGAACAACAAGATAGAAAACTAGAATTCAGAAGGAATGAGACATCAAGAAGATCCTCTCCCATCAGTTATGAAAGCAATTATTATGAAGGAAACTACAGAAGAATAGATCGTGAACCCAGGTGGACCACACCACAAAGAAGATCACTTATGCCCAGGTATCAAACTTTCTTTCTTGGACATTGTTATACTTGTGGAAATTTTGGACACAAGACAATCAATTGTAGAATCAATGAAAGGAATAACTATGCAAGCTACATGAATGGTGAAAATAGTATATATGAAAATGTTCGTAGACCTTTCAACAAAAATTACAATCCATTTGACCCATTAATGGATCAAAATATTGTATGTTACAAGTGCAATAATCTTGGTCACAAAGCACGAGATTGCAAATAGATGAAGGAAGATAATCATATGCCAAATGTCTACATACCAACTATAGTATGGAAAAGGAAATAAATTCCACACAATGAAAATTGTCGAATAACATTATTCACTAAAGAATGAAAAGAAGAAGATGAATGGTTCATAAACAGTGGGTGTTCTTCTCATATGACCGGAGATCAAAGCAAATTTGTTAGCTTGAAGAAAAACGGTGGAAATGTTGCATTTGGAGATGACTCATCTACCAAAATACTTGCAAAAGGAACTGTAAAGATTGGAAGTGAAAATGTAAAAGAAGGAAAAGTCCTATTGGTTGAAGATTTGAAGCATAATCTCCTCAGTGTCAACAAAATATGTGCTCAAGGATACACTCTTATGTTTGACTCTCAAAAATGTAAAATCAGAGAAAATAACTCAATAAGATTGGTTGCAACTACAACAAGAATACCGAACAACATATACATCCTAGACATGAAGAAGAGAGAGAAGAAAGAAGACACAAAAAAGGATTCCAAGGAAGAAAAAGTCCCAAAGACCAAAAATAGGGATGAAGTATTATTGAGTGCCACATGTTTAGGGGGAGCAACCCCAAAGAAGAAGGTTACCTTTTGCCATTAAACTCAGGGGGAGAAGCCATACCCTTTGCCATCGATGTCAAAGGGGGAGAGAAATTGGGATCATGATGATAGGTGGAGAATGAGTGTTTCCATCAATGAAAAAGGGGGAGATTGTTGGAAGATTGGTTGTTGTCATTGATGTCAACCCTAGTCATGGGTTTTGGACCGCAAGATTGATAAAGGTATTTGGACATGAAGGAAAATGCACATGCATATACAACACCCATGAATGGATAGTATACATCATGGTGTTTCTTGTGGTATGTGGCACCTCACGTGGAACCTCATGGTTGAGGAGAAATGAATTTTTGAAGATGACAAAGTGAATTGAAGAAAGAAGTACATGTAGGCCCTGAAGATAATTAAAGAAAAGAATTAAAAAATAAGAAAGTGCCAGGTCGGCCCTAATGTTAAAAGGAAGTCACATAAATGGTATAAATAAACATCATTATACATTCATTTGATACAAGTCAAATTTAGGAAATAAGAAGTAAAGAAGGCCGGATTTCAAGGGAGGATGAAGTCTTTTGGTGATGTGTTCTAAGGTATGTTATTTTCAGGTCATCTTACCATGTTTTCTATAAAACAAATTCTATAACGATTCAGATGGTTAAATCACTATGGTATTGAGAAGACATATCAAGGTACCTTTGGTAAAAATTTCAGCTCTTGATTCTCTATAATTATGGAGATACACTCTATGGAAGATAGGGTTTGTGACCAGTCCTGGAGCTAGTCAATAAACATATGTGTTGGGTAAAACAGTCATAACTTCTTCATCAAGAATCCAAATGAAGTGGGAAAATTTTCATTGGAAAGAGTACATAATGTATTTTCGTGTTTTCAAGTTTAAGAATCAGATTTTAATTATTGAGTGCGGGGCATTCTGTGCAAGTTCACTCTCCTGAATAGACCAAAATTGAATAAAGTCTACCATTCTTTCTATAACCTCTTTTTGGGGAGGATTCAAGGAGTGAAAATTGGAGGAGTTTCAGAGAATACATTGAGTAATATTATCTACAGGATCAGAGTACTCTAAGAATTGAATAATTGCAGAAATTGAAGAATTCTCAGGAAACATTATCAGGTTTTGTGTGATGATTGGTTGATGCTGATGATTTAATGTAATGTTTTATTATCTCTCATATGTTCTTGGGTGGAAGGAAGGGGAAAGTATGGAGAGTTCAAATCTCTCTTTATATTGGAGGATTGTATTTTCCTCTTGGATTTTTATCCCTCCCTTTACATTTGGAAGCTGTAGCTACCTTTGGAAGTCATTACTTCCCTTGAACAATAACTATTGATTATTTCTCATATATTGTGTAGGGTGTATTATGGTGTATTGGTGTAACTCTTATACTATTGTTCATTTCTCATTGGATATACTGATTCACCCCCCTCTCAGTATCAACAATGCTTACATGATTACATAGCTTGGGGTCACATACAAGAAAGGGATAATGGAAGAAGGAGCCAACGCCTAAACCTTGATAGTTCAAAAACACAAAGGGAGAGGTTATGGGTATCATAGAACCTACACCAAAATACTGAAAGGTCATGTGTTTAATCACAAGTGATACCATTAATGTTTCAAAGAGTTGATTCGGCTCCAAGAATCGAAGATCCTTGATCGAGAGGCTGTGCAACCCCTAGGGATAATAGGGGGGTCTGCATCAAGTGGTATCAGAGCCTGAAATTGTTTTCAGGAAATGAAAGAGAGCTTGAAGTTGTACTCTGTGTGTGAGAAACAATCAACACAATGCCACCAAGGAGACGTGTGGAACCACCTTTAGTCAATAGCATTGTAGAAATAGAAATGAGAGAGCTTCGTGCAATATTAGAGGCGATGGAGGCAACACAGAGGAGGGAATTTGATGTTGGGGACATCAGTGATGCAGAAAGTTAAGAAATAGAAGTTGAAGAAGCTATAGGGGAAATTTTTTCCAAGGAACTCTTACTGAGAGAGGTTGTTAAATTGGGAACTAGAGAAAAGATAGATATCCCAATGTATGAAGGCAACTTGGATGCTGAAGAATTGCTGGATTGGATCAGATCCATGGACAAATATTTTGACTATGAAGATGTAGATGAGGAGAAAAAGGTGAGACATGTTGTCACTAGACTGAAAGGACATGCAACACTATGGTGGGATGAATTGTAGGCTGAGAGGAGAAGCGAAGGAAAACATAAGGTAAATAATTGGGACAAAATGGTAGCCAAGATAAAGGATAAATTCATGCCCAAAAATTATCAGATAAATCTATTCAGGAAGTTGCAGAACCTAAGACAAAAGGGTATGACAATGAAAGAGTACACAAAGGAGTTATACAAGATGAATATCAGGACTGGACAATGAGATAAGGATGAGGAAAACATTTCCAGGTATACAAATGGCCTAAGGTATGAAATCCAGGATGAGATCAACATGATGTCAGTGAGGAAAGTAGAGGATGCTTATCAGATTTCTCTGAAGGAAAAGGAGAAGTTGGTCAATAAATGGAGTCAACGAAATAGAGGCAGAAGCCCAAGCGAAGGAAATGGTTTTTCCCATGATAAGGAACATAAACCAAAATATGGGACTGGGAAACCACAGTCACTCAGAAAGAGGAGGAAGTTCTTGAGGAAGACAAGGTGGTGGAAGAAGTTATTCTAGAGGAAGAGGAAGAAGCAAAGGAGGGGAAGTAAGGTGTTATTCCCGTGGAAAGACAAGACACATGTCTTGGGAATGTCCCGAGAAAAATAAATAAGGAGGAGGTGAGGCTAACATTTCAGAAGAATAGAAAAGGGATGTTGAAGCAGAAGGTGCAGAGGATGGAAAATACCTAATGTTGAGGAAGGTTCTCTTAAAACCAGAGCCAGAAATTGAAAATCCATTGCAAAGGAACAATCTATTCATGACAACTTGAAATATTAAAGATAGAGTATGAAATGTGATAATTGATAGTAGGAGCACTGATAACTTAGTATCCAGAAATATGGTGGAGAAATTGGAGCTAGAGACAACTGCACATCCAACTCCATATAAATTCTCATGGTTGCAGACACCAGGTAATGGTCACTAAACAATGTCTCTTTGAATTTAAGATAGGAGGATATAGATATGCAATTCTATGTGATGTGATTCCCATGGATGTATGTCATATTTTGCTGGGAATACCATGGCAGTTAGACATAAATGTCATTCATGATGGGAGAAAAAAACGCTTACAACCTAGAGAATAATGGTAGGACACGCATGTTGTTTCCAATTGTGGATATGAAAGTAAAAGAAGAAGCCATAAAAAACATACTTCTCATGAGTGGGAAGGATCTCCTGAGTGAGTTCAAGAAGGAACAGGAGATGGAGTTTGTTGTGCTGAGTAAACCTAGAGTTGTCCTTACAAGTACTTCAATGGATGATTTTCCTAAAGAAGTTCAAGAGATGTTGGAGAATTTTGTTGACATAGTAGTGGATGAGTTTCCTAATGCATTTCCACCCATCAAAAGTATTAGACATCATATTGGTTTGATACCACGAGCCATTCTTCCAAACAAAGAAGCATACAAATTGACACCTCAAGAGAATGAGGAGGTAAAGAACCAAGTCCAGGATTTGTTATAAAAGGGTTTGGTCAGAGAAATATTGAGTCCATGCGCAGTAACAACTCTGTTGAGTCCAAAGAAGGATGGAGGGTGGAGAATGTGTACATACTCGAGATCCATAAACAAGATCACCATCAGGTATATATTTCCTTTGCCAAGAATGGATGACTTAATGGATTGTTTAAGTGGAGCAAATTTGTTTTCTAAAATAGATTTGAAAAGTGGATATCTCCAGATAAGAATGAGAGAATGTGATGAGTGGAAAACAACCTTCAAGAAAAATGAAGGGTTGTATGAGTGGTTTGTTATTCCATTTAGCTTAACAAATGCCCCAAGTACTTTTATGAGGTTGATGGATGAAACACTGAAAGATTTCATTGGCAAGTTTGTAGTTGTATATCTGGATGATATACTGGTCTTTAGCAAGACTAAAGAGGAGCATCTGAGACATCTGACATTAGTGATGAGTAGAATACAAGAGGAGAAGTTGTTGATAAACCTGAAGAAGTCCTATTTTATGAACACGCAACTCATTTACTTGGGTTTTGTGATCTCTTCAAATGAATTGAACATGGATCCAGAGAAGGTGAAAGCAATCAAAGAATGGTCATCACCAAGGAGTATGTTTGAATTAAGAAGATTCCATGGATTAGCGAGTTTCTATAGGAAGTTCATTAGATATTTTAGTGGGATTTGTGCACCAATGATGGACACAGTGAAGAAGAGGCAAAAGTGTTTTAAATGGACAGAGGAGGCCAAGAAGAGCTTCAATATATTGAAGGAGAAAATAACAAAATGACCAATTCTGGTCTTGCCAAATTTCAGGAAGAAATTTCAAGTGAGATGTGATGCAAGTGGAGTTGCAATCAAAGCAATATTGAGCCAGGATAATAGACGAATTGCATATTTTAGTGAGAATTTGAATGAGACTAAGAGAAATTACTCCACATATGATAAAGAATTTTATGACATAATTCAAGCCTTGAAGAAATGGAGGCATTACCTTGTTCCAAAGGAATTTGTCTTAAACAACGACAACCAAGATTTATAATTCATAACTAGAAAGGAGAAGTTAAACCAGAGACACACTAAGTGGATAGAATTTATGAAAAAATTCACTTTTGTCATTAAACATATTTTTGGTAATGATAACAAAGTTGTTGATGCATTTAGTAGGAGATGTTTGATTCTGTAGGAATTTTAGGTCAAGACCTTGGGGTTTGAACACCTTAAGGATATGTATTGTGATGATCCAGATTTCAAGGAAGAATATGAATCATGTGCCAATCCCATGATGAGAGATAGGAGCCAGTGGAGAGAGTATATGATTCAATAGGGATTGTTGTTCAAGGGAAATCAATTATGCATACCAAAATGCTCAATGCGGGATAACCTTTTGAAGGAAAATCATAGTGGAGGATTGGATGGAAATTTCGGCCATGATAAAACATTTGCAGAGTTGAGAAGTGCATATTACTGGCCAGGTATGAGAACAAAAGTGATAAATTTTGTAAACAGATGTAGAATCTTCCAACATGCAAAAGGAAAAAGACAGAAAACTGGATTGTATCAACCATTGCCAATACCAAAGAGGCCTTGGGATGAAATAAGCATGAATTTTGTGCTGGGGATGCCAAGAAAACAAAGAGGATGTGATTCCATATTTGTGGTGGTGGATATATTTTCAAAGCTAGCACACTTTATTCCATGCCAGAAGACTAGTGATGCAACACATTACCCAAAAAGGAAGTTGTTCAACTTCATGGATTACCCAAAAGTATTATCTCAGACAGAGATACCAAATGCATTGGTCATTTATGGAGAACACCGTGGAAGAATTTGGGGACATATTTATCCTTCAGCTCAACTTATCACCCTCAGACAGATTGATAGACTAAGGTGGTGAACAAAAGTTTGGGAAACTTATTGAGGATTCTGGTTACTGAGCATCATAGTCAGTGGGATCAGATTCTGCCATAAGAAGAATTTTCATACAATGATTCACCAAATAGGAACACTGGGAAGATCCCATTCCAAATACTGTATGGAATGAATCCAAGATGAGTAGCTGAGTTGAGAGACTTGGAACATAGTGAGATCATAAGAGATGGAGAAGAATATTTTGCTGCAGAAATGCAGAAGCTCCATAGCTAGATTAGAGAGCAGTTGCAAAAATCTAACCAAGAGTACAAGCGTAGAGTTGATGAACATCACAGAGAGATTCAATTTGAAGTAGGAGATCGGGTTCTGGCACATATAAATAAAGAAAGGTTTCCAAGGGGAACATATAATAAGTTCAAAATGAAGAAGATAGGGCCATGTAAGATCTTAAGAAAGTTTGATACAAATTCCTATGAGATTGAGTTTCTAGATGATTTGGGCATATCGCCCATATTCAACATATCATACCTGTATCCTTACAAGGAAGATGATATAGAGAGATCAAAAGATCAAGAGAAGATTCAATGGGAAAATAAAATGCATGTAGCAGAAAATCCATAGATGGAGAATATCGTTGATTAGAGGAATGGAAAGAAGACCAGGAGGAAGACCTATTTTGAATATTTGGTCAAGTGGAAGGGATAGCCGATAGAATATGTCAGTTGGGTAAATGAAGCGGATATCCAGAAGCATGGAAGGTCAGTGCAGGAGATAAAGGACATGAGTCCATGAATTTTCATCCAGGGGAGTATGATGCAAGGGCATTGTCAAAAAGGCCACGTGGCGAGACGACTCAATGCCTTAGTGCATCTTTGAATCATTCAAAATCTTAAACGCTGGCATTTCCTGCAAATCATTTTTGAAAAATTGAAGAAGATCAAATGCTTGGGAGATAAATGATCATGAGTGATATGGGATTTTCACTCCTAGACTTTAATATAATAGAAGTTAAGTAGCAATTAGTTTTTTTCTTTAGTAGACAAGTTATCAGAGGGAAACCTAGGAGACCTCGAGGATAAATAGAGATTTTGTATGCCCGAATGAGGCTGCTGCAAATTAGTAGGAGACTGTTGTGATTTAGTTGTTTCTTATTTTTTATTTTTTGTTTTATCATCGTTGTATCCATTTACATTTAAATGAATATAACAGAGGAAAATTGATCGAATGTATGGTGTTGCTACTGTTTACAATTCCCTATTATCTTATTTTCATGAATGAATGAGTTATGTTGTTGACTATATGAAACTTTGAAGTGTTGGGATACGTTTTAATAGTTTCTCTCCATTGAGTTCATGCAAGGTTTGCATACAGTCTGGAAGGAGTGCATTGACAGAGTCTATTTCAACTCAGAAGCTCAGAAGAGATAGCGTGAAACTTCCATTTTCAAGGATTGCAAAGGAACTACTGCAAGGTGTGCATAGTTACTTGAAAGAGACTAAGTCTTGCATGAGAATTTGCTGAAAGGAGTGATAGATTCTTTTTAGACTCAGAATATTAGAAGTGATAGAATGAACGTTCCATTTGAAAGGAGTGAAAAGGGACTGCTGCAAGGCATGCACAATCACCCACAAGAAGCTAAATATTGCGTAAGAATCTGCTACAAGGAGTGCATAGATCCAAAAATTGACTAAGTGTTGAGGTAACCCTCTAAGGAGTCAAAGGGTTCGAGAGAGAAATATCAATAGATATAGCAGGAGAAATATTCAAGGGGAATGAATTTATGAAGGTTTCATGAGTCATCGACTAAGATCCATTCAAGAGGGAGCGATATCATTCTAGATCATCGAATCTGGAAAAGTGCACAAGATTTAAGTCTCTGTGTGCACACAAGAGTGAGGATTCGCCAAAGTCATGAAGAGGCTAGGGACCGTCCATCATCCAGAGGGATACGTGGTGCAAGATCTACAACTTTAGAATTTTGTAGACAAGGAGAGAACGAAATCGTCGAAGAGTTGAAGTAGATCCTAACCATTGGTCACCTGGGGGTTACGTGTCAAGAGATATGAGACTTCGGGGGAAATTCACTTTGAGGATTTTAGTTGAGGGGTTGAAACTCTCTAACCCCAAAGAGTCAAAGTAAATCATAGTCATCCGGTTCAGAAGGAAACACATCGGTAGATCATCGTCTTCAGGTGAAAACACTCCAGGAGAAAGCAAAGATTGAGAATTGAAACTCCCAAATCCTAAAGAGTCAAAGTGAACCACAACCTTTGATCTGTGAGGGACACATGTTGACAAATCATCATCTTCGGGTGAAAGTGATCTGGGAGAAAGCGAAGACTGAGAGTTGAAACTACCAAAGTCCGAAGATTCGAAGTGAACCACAACCATCGATCTGTGAGGGACATGTGTTGAAAGATCGTCAACTTTAGGTGGAAGTACTGTGGAGGAAGCAAGAGTTGAGAGTTGAAACTCCCAAAACCCAAAAGGAGAAATCAATCGTATCCGTCGATTTGGAAGGAGGGCACACATTGCTAGATCATGGAGATCTGGGAGTGCATGCGAAAGGAGGAAAAGGGTCATTCACTAATAGCTGACCAAGGCAAAAAGATGGCAGATCTCAGCTGTCGATCAAGAAGAAACACCCAAAATCCCAATATGGATGTTCGTGATTAATTGCGGGGAAAAAAAGTGTTTGGTTTTTAAAAATATGAAAGTGGCCCACAATCGAAACCACAGTATTTCCAGAGGGATATGTGGCCGCTGATAGTGAATTGCAAGGAGAAAATCAGTGTGGTCTCAAACCACTCTAGGTTGCCTCGCAATCGCATTCTTACGTGAGGACATAGCCCAAGATCACATATGGGAAAGGGCTAACAGAAGAAGGAGCTAGCGCCTGAACCTTGATAGTTCAACAACGCGAAGGGAGAGGTGGTGGGTGTCATATAACCTACACCAAAAGACTGAAAAGGCCTGTGTTTAATCACAAGTGAGACCATTAAGGTTTCAGAGAGTCGATTTGGCTCCTAGAATCAAAGATCCTTGACCAAGAGGTCACGCAACCTCGAGGGAGAATAGGGGGGTCTGCATCACTACATCACTGCTTCCAGCCTTCCACAAAAAATACATGGGGAGCTAAGCTCCACTAGGATGGAAAAATGAGCTAAGATTCTAAGAAGGGCTAAGCTTGAGGGCTTAATCCCAATGGAATATTATATTATTATGCCTAAAGAATAAAGTATGGATATAACTTTATGTTAGCCTACATTTTTTAGGAAAGGGAATAAATTACAAGTGGAAAAAGGGAGTTCCTTCGGTGCCATGTGTCTTAAAGGAAACATGCATATATACATGTTGGGATATAGTGTAATTCTCCATCTTTTGGATATTATTCCTTCATGATTCTTACCATTTTTCATTGATCCATTCTACCATCTATAATGGTACCTGATTCTATAGTAGGTCAAAGAGTCAGGTTGTCAGGCCCATGTGAATATATTTGAGGTGATAGAAATTGCTGGGGAATAAATTCCTAAGGTGCGAAGATGTAGCTACAGAGCTCTAAGACTCCTATCTGACTTGTTGTTAAAGCCCTGAAAGGGAAGTGGAGCACCTGAGGGGATTTTGAGTAGAGAAGGGACAAAATTCCTGGTGTGGGATAGACATGTGGGGGATGAGGGACTGTACGCTGGTTGCTAGAGGTCGAGTTGCATCTACAAGGCTCTAAGACTTCCTCTTCATCCTATTACTGAAGCCATGGAAGGAAAGTGGGGAAACTGAGGGGATGTTGATCAGAAAATGGGCACACTTCCTAGGGTGGCACAAGAATGTGGGGAATGAGATATTGTAGGTTGGTTGCTAAGGTAGGCACCTGAGTCTGAGAGTTGTTGTTAAATTTCATATCTTAGACTGGCTTAGAACTTCCTTTTCCCGAGTATAGTTTATCCCCAGCTCAGGTGTGACCCACTACTGAGATTATGATAAGTTGGGTCTATGGATGGGAGGAAGATGGAAGGTATGCATGCAGTTGGTGTTTATTTCACTAAATATAAGTGTCTTTATGTTTTTGTGGAAATGTTATGTTATGAATTATGATGTTTTGTTATGGAATTTCTATTGACTATATGTATGAATTATTATTGTTGTATGTTGTTATTATTCCTCTTAAATTTATTCATATGCAAAACATATCAGTATATTTAATGGTATCAAAGTGGTAAAAGAGAGAGTTTTTCGTGGCGTGGCCCATTCTAGGTGGCTAGGTACATTACAAAGTGTTATAAGAACAAATTTGTTGAGTTGTTGGTAATGGTTACAATACAAAGTGGTATCAAAGCTCCGATTTTCAACACTGATCCTACATGGGCCAATTAACATAGCGCATAAGTGAAAGTTTCAAATTATGCAGTCACATTGTTTGACGAAATACCAGAAAAGGATGTCTGTAACTTGTTTGTGGAAATTACGGTAGTGAAATTGGAAAAATTGTCACAGGGAATTTGAAAGATTTGAAACCAGGAGTGAGAAATAATAATTTTATGTCTTTAAATTGGAAAAATTTGGGTCTGTATATAGTCGAATTTCAAGTTACAGTGCATCCATGGTGGAAATTAGAAGAAATTGGGTGAAATTGGGGAAAAGATCCAATTTCTGTTGTTAAATTCATGGGGAATTTGAATTTTTTTTTTCAAGGTATTAGATATTCTTAAGTTATAATCCCTGTCTAAGAAAATTTTTACTGTAATGTGTGGAATCTAAAGTTACAGTAAGTCCATGGAAGATTGAGCAAAATTGGGAAAAGCCGCAAATTATATAGTTGAATTATGGAGAAATTTGACAAGAAAGGAGTCGAATTTCATATTCCAATGTTAAATTTTCTATACATGGACATAATTGGCCATATGAAGTTTAATTACAGAGATGTAATGGAATCCCCAAAATAATTTCGAAATTGAGTTATTTTAGACATTTCGAAAAAATAGGAAATTTTGAAATTAAGGAAATTGGAAAAATATGGGTATTTTTCCGTATGATGACATTGGCATGACCTAGAGGCCACGTGTCAGCTCACGTGGTATAATTGTAAGTTTTAAACCTATGAGGTAAAGTAATGCATATAGATTCTTAAGCAATACATAAATTAATTAATGGCTCATACACAGAGTACATAGAGATTTTATACTGGAAACCCTCAACAGGGAAAACCTTTCTTATTTTCATTATATCCATTTTCACCATTCACCATACAATATATACAATGTTTTTAGGTATTTCGTAGATACCAAAACCCTGATCCCTTAATTTGGGATTAATTTACAAATCCGCTAAAAATAGAAAAATCCGCTAAAGGTGCACATGATAGAGCTCTAGGTGAAGGGATCGTCAAATGCAATTGTCGTATCTGTTGAAAAACTGAGAGGGGAGGGGGGTGAATTAGTTGTTACCATGCTTAAACAATTATTCTTCTTTTAAACTCTTTGCATAAACACTGAATGATGATCACAATAATGCAGGGAAATAAACAATGGCACTTTCAACATTAGTCATATATATGAGAAACACAGAGACAAATAATTCTCGAGGAAACCCATACAGGGTAAAAACCTCTTTTTCTTTATATGATAAGTAATAGTTACATTCTTTACATTATCATACATATAAGCACTAACTCATAATGAGGCTACAACCTCAGTTTTGCAAGCTACTACTTGCTAAGAGCACCAACTCTCTGTTTTCTCTAGCACCCTCTTGAAGGAAGCACCAACTCCCTGGTTTCTCTAGCACCAACTAGAAGGAAGCACCAACTCCCTAAGTGTTTCCATCACCAACTAGAGGGAAGAACCAAATTCCAATCATACATGCACCAACCTGTATAAAAGAGAACAAGAGTTCTCCCTTGCACCACCCTGCCACCCTGGTTTCTCTAGCTGTAACCAGATGGAAGCTACAACTCCCTGTGTTCAAGCACCCACTTGAACCTAAGAGGACAACAGTCCTCCCTATCACCTCCCTTCCACCCTAAAATATAAATCTTTGCTACTGAAACTTATTATAGTGATATAATGTTCAACAATGGCTTACCAGACTCATCACTGTTCTGCTGCATTTTGTTGCTCTGTCTGCCTCACTGCCTTCCTGCACACATGACTTGCCCTGTCTGTTCTTCTGCTCTTTATGCTCTGTGTACCACGTCCATTCACTGCACAATTCCTCTTCTATTCAATTTAGTTGTTGCACTCTCCTCCTTCTTCACACATGAATCACCTTCAACAACAACAATCATAGCTACACCACCAACAACAATAACCCATCTCTTCTCTATACTGTGTATTTATAGCTTTTGTGCACCTTGTGCATGCAATGCACACAATCTATCTGCATACTCACACTGCACCGATATCCTCCACAACTCGAGTGCTCTATCTGATCATCATCATGACTCTTTATCTTCTCTGGTCATTTTTCCACTTGTTCAGCATCACTGTATGTTATGCTGAGATTCCTCAGCCTCTCTGGCAGTTGAGACTCTTCGTCTTCTCTGTGACAGTCGAGCTCACCTTCTCTGTTCCAATTACAAGCTTCAATGCTCATCCAGCTATCAATCACCTCCATGATCATCTTCATCCCTCTTGAAGATTCCCAGAGACTCTTCATCTCCTCTATCAATCACCCCAAAGTGTCTTCGAGTCCTCTAGCAAACACCATCAGTTGTTTTGGTAGTTACACTGTGACATGCAACAATAGCCCTCCGATCTCCTTCAGTTTCATCTACACCATTGGATTACCTGTGATTTATGCGTTTCACACTTTTGCAATTCAGAGATTCTGCGATGAGGCATCTTGACTCTTCATGTTGCGAGCTCCAAGAAGGAGCTTGTCTGCTCTAGCTCCCTCCTCTATGTGACCACAGATGATGACCACCGGTTATAGAGATATTTCACCTTTTTGGTATTTCATCATCTGTATGATCCCGTGTCTTGGTTCTCCCAGATGCGATCCCCAAAATTTCGAGGCGGAGCTTATCTGCACGTACTCTTCTCTTCATCTTTTCGATGGTGTGACCACCAACTGAGACCACGTGCTTATGCATAAAGAACTTTTTGCGAGTTCGCATTTCATCAATCTGGAGATGAGGCATCTTGACTCTCCAAGTTGCGATCCTCGAAACACTGAAAAGAAGCTTATCTGAACTAACTCCTTCCCTTCTTGTGACCACCGACGGTGACCATAGGATATGCCAAAAGGTGTTTTGCGATTTTATAAAATTCATCTGATCGACGGTTGAAATCTCCATAGATCTGACGGTCCAAATCTTATCGTGATCTCGCATATCGCGAGTTTCCACACCATGCTCTGTTGACTCCAAGTCAATGACTTGTCCAATGGTTCGACGGTCCAAATCTGATCTTGATCTAATGGCTGTGATTAAATCATGATTTTTCTTATCGCAATTTCAATGGTTATGTTTCTTGCCTCTCCAAGTCGCGAGCCGCGAAGCTCCGAGATGGAGCTAGATCAACGGTCTAGATTAAACCTCGATCTGACGGCTGAGATTGTTTTGTGATTTCACTGCTTCATGACTTCGTCCACCTTTGCGATTTTGCCGCTTCGCGATTTCGTCCACCTTGTGATTTTGACACTTCGCAATTTCGTTGTCCTTGTCATTGTTGTTCTTTTCCATCGTTGATCTTTGCCATCGCTTTTATTTTCCATCGCTGATCTTTTCCATCGTTGATCTTTGTCATCACTGATATTTTCCATCACTGTTCTTTCCATCAATGAAAATCTTACTCCCAACTGTAAACCTTCCAACAATCTGCCCCTTTGGCATTGATGGCAGCAAAGGCAACCTTGTTCTTTTCTCCCCCTTTGACATCAATTTCAAAGAAAACACGCTCCCCCTGCATTGTTGCATTAATTTTAGGAGGTATCAGATATGAAACCAATATATAACTCCCCCTAACATGATGGACTCTCTTAGATGTGAGACAGTATGACACCCAACTTCTATCTGAGATATTCAAATGGTTTCTTTGCTAGAGGTTTAGTAAAGATGTCTGCAATTTGTTCTGTAGTGGGAATGTAATTGACCTGAACAATCTGATTGGTGACCTTCTCTCTCAGAAAATGATATTTTATGGGAATATTCTTGGTCTTGGAGTGGAATACAGGATTTTTAGACACACTGATGGCACTAGTGTTATCACAATGAATTGGGATCGGTGCAGTGTATTTTACCTCCAAATCTGCAAGTGTCTGAATTATGCATAATACCTGAGTGCAATAGGTAGCAACAACAATGTACTCTACCTCTCTGGTTGATAAAGAAATGTAACCTTGCTTTTTACTAAGCCAGGCTACTAAGGAGTCACCCAGGAAGAATGATCCTCCACTGGTTCTTTTTCTCTCATCAACACAGTTTTCCCAATCTGCATCTGAATAAGCAGTCAACTGAATATTTTGATTTCTGGGATACCATAGAACATAAGTCATTATTTCTTTCAAATACCTGAATATCCTTTTGACATCTTGCAAATGACTCTATTTAGGTGCAGCCTGATTTATTCCTACCATTCCTACCACATGAATTATGTCTGGGTGAGATGCTGTGATGTACAACAGGCTTCCTATCATTGATTGATATGATCTTTGATCAACATCAGGTGAATCATCATCCTTTCTTAATTTACATCTAGTTACCATAGGTGTACCCATAGGTTTAGAATCTTCCATTTGAAACCTTTTTAGTATTTCTCTTAGATATTTTTCTTGAGAAATGAACATCCCTTCGTGCCTCTGAGTAATTTGTAGACCAATAAAAAATGACAGTTCTCCTATCATAGACATTTCAAATTCAGACTCCATGGCAGAAGAAAACCATTATACCAATGAATCCTTATTACATCCAAAGATGATGTCATCTACATAGACCAGTATGATGAGAAAATTATTATCCTCTATTTTAATATACAGATTGTTGTCAACTGTTCCTCTCTTGAATCCTTTGTCTTTGAGATACATATCTAGTCTGTGATACCAGGCTCGAGGGGCCTGTTTTAAACGATATAAAGATTTCTTCAGCTTGCATATTAAGTTAGGGTTGTCAGATAGTTTGAAACCCTCTGGTTGTTCCATATAGACTTCTTCACTTAAATCTCCATTTAGAAAGGCTGACTTGACATCCATTTGGTAGACTTTAAACCTTTTATGACAAGCATAGACAGGAAACATTCTGATAGCTTCTAATATTGCTACGGGTGCAAATGTTTCACCAAAATCCAGTCCTTCTATCTGAGCATAGCCTTTACAGACTAACCTTTCTTTGTTTCTAATAACTTGTCCTTGCTCATTCAATTTATTCTTAAAGATCCATTTAGAGCCAATGATGTTTTTACCTTCAGGTCTTTGAACCATCTCCCACGTATTGTTTTTCTCAATCTGATCAAGTTCATCATTCATTTCTTTAATCCAGTGATCATCTTTGTTGGCTTCATTGAAATTCTTGGGTTCCAGCATGGATATGAGAGATATATGAGATTGTTCGGTGGTTTTGATTAGCTTTCTCTTGGTTTGTACACCTTTGTCTTTTTCTCCAATTATCTGACTTGTAGGATGATTCTTTTGAATGATTCTAGAGGAGGAATTTGTAGTTGACTACTGATTTGAGTCTGTCTGAGTGTCTGAGTCTTCATCTGATTCAGAGTCTTCACTTTCTGATTCTTGGACCCGTTCATCTTCATCTTTAGTTGTGTCTTCCGTAGAAGACTCATTACTGTATACCTCTCTTACTGGGATTCCTTCATCAATTTTTACATCAATACAGTCAACCATTTTATGCAACCTCTTATTATAGTATCTATATCCTTTACTGTTTGTAGCATACCCTAAGAAGATACCTTCATCAGCCCTGTCATCATATTTTCTGAGGTTCTCATCATTATTCTTTATGTAGCATTTACTCCCAAAGACTCTGAAGTGTTTGATTGAGGCAGGTCTTCCAAATCATAATTCATAAGGTGTCTTGTCACTTTGTGGTCCGAGGTGGCCTTTGTTAAGAACATGGAATGCTGTGTGTATTGCTTCTACCCAGTAGGTTTGACCAATGTTCTTCTCATTCATCACTAACCTGGCCATTTCCTACACTATTCTGTTTTGCCTCTCAACAACTCCATTTTGTTGTGGAGTTCTTGGGATTTTGTATTCTCTCTTGATCCCATGTTCATCACAGAATTTATTGAAGTCTCTTGGCATAAACTCTCCTCCCCGATCTGATCTTACTGCCTTTAACCTCTTGCCTATTTGAGTCTCTATTAAAGCCTTAAATATTTTAAACTTGTCAAATGCTTTAGCTTTTTCTTTGAGAAAGGCAACCCAAGTAAGTATAGAGTAATCATCGATAATCAACATGTAGTTTTCTTTCGCTATGCCTTCCTATCTTGATGGTCCAGATAAATCCATATGAACTAGTTGGAGTGGTTTTTCTGTTGAAGTAAATCTCTTGGACTTAAATTGTGTCATGTTTTGCTTCCCTACTTGACAGGGTTTACACATTGAATCTTGGGGCTTTGATATTCTCAGAAAATATTTTACTGCCTCGAGGTTTTTGAGTTTGATTAAGTGGTCAAAGTTTAGATGTCCAAGCCACCTATGCCATAACCAGATTTCATCATGTTTACTTAGATGACATTCTTCTCTATTTTCTTTCAGCACATATACATTATTTTCTGTCCTTATGCCTTTGGCCACCACTTATCTTGAGTTTACAGACTTTATCTTGTAGTCCTTGGATGTGAACAACACTTTGCATCCTCTGTCACACATTTGACTTACATTGAGCAGATTATGTTTCAGCCCATCCACAAGTAGAACATCTTGGGATTTTCCTTTTCCATTACTTAAGCTCACCATCCCTTTGCCCTTTATTTTCCCTGGAACATCATTTCCAAAGGTTACATTTCCTGATTTGCTTTCACTTAGAGATAGAAACTTGACTTTGTATCCCATCATGTGTTTGGAGCATCCACTGTCTATATACCAAAGGTTCATTTTTCTTTGAGCGGACAACACTAATCCACACTTGTCACTTTCCTTCTTCTTCCAAAACTTGACATTTTCAGTAGGAGATTTCGAATCTGGTTCATATTCACTTAAATGAAAGTTAATATATTTGTGTCCATAGTTATGATAGATGTAGCATTCAATCTCATTGTTCAATAGGTCAAACTTATTGGTGCAACATTGTCTACTTATTGTCTGTTGATTATTTCTTGACCTCTTTAGTTGCATGTCCCTGGACTTAATTTGGCAATTGGCAATCAGTGAAGGTTTTTTACTTGGCCACATCATAATTTGTTGTGGCAAGTATTTATTCCTTTGAAATCTTAATTGCTCATGTCTAAGTATTAAGGAACAATTTACAACTTTGTGACCAAAGTTAACACAGTAGAAACAATAGCCATAGAAGAATTCTTTGTACCTGGAAAATGGTTGTCTTCTTTGAGAAAATCGATTTCTTTCAGACTGATGATGTCATTCAGTAGTGAGCACATTACTTCTTTGTTCTACTGATTCAGATCTGGCATCTTTTTCCTTACTCCACCTGGGTAGCTGATTGTCTTCCTTTGTTTCTGTAGGATTGTTATTGTCATCGGTTGTACTTTTGACAAACTTGATGGATTCTTCATTTCCTGGCTTACCACTGCTTGATCCTTCTTCATACCCCAAGCCAGTTTTCAGCTTTGGATTCCTTTGCTGATTCAGAATGGTGTCCAATCCTTCCAAGGCTTTGATACTTGATAGATTATGATTATACAAGGCTTGAAACTTCTCCATTTCTTTCCTCATTTTCACTACTTCTTGTTCTAATCCTTCACATCTTGCCTTCTTCTCTGATAGCTGCTGTTTCAGAATCTCTTTGATTTTCTTTGCCTCTTCCAATTCTACTTTTAGTAGGACAAGGTATTCATCAGGTTCTTTACTGTCTTTCTCGAACTATATCAACAATTATCTTTGCTTTCTGTTTTTTATTCTTAGTTTGTCAATCTCTTCCAGTGCACTAATTAGTTCTTCTTCCATGTCAACCACAACTTCTTCTTCATCACTTCCTGTGATTTTATTATCATAATCCTCTTTGGCCATACGTATGAACTCATTTAGTTTATCTTCATTAGAGTAGTCATTTTCTTCATCATCTAAAGGATCATCATCATTGTTTACGCACTGACTTTTCTTCTTAAAGTTTTTCTCTTTAAAGAAATTTTTGTGTTTGTACTTCTCCTCATCATCACATGTCTGATCCTTTCCTTTGTGGGGACATTTATTTGAAAAATGACCTATCCTACCAGAGTTGAAACATTTGAAAGGTAGTTTACCTTTGTATTTGCCTAATCCCTTCTTTAGTCTCTTCACAAATTTTGCTTCAATTTCATCGAGCTCAGAATCCTCATTCTTGTCTACTTTAAATGATGCTTCTCTGGAGGTAGGTTTATCTTTAACTATTATCATTTCATATGCAGTCAATGTTCCTAGTAGTTGGTCAAACCCCAAGGTTTTTAGATCATTAAGTTCTTCTATAGCAGAGACCTTCGGGTTGAACCTATCTGGGAGAGATCTCAAAATTTTCTGAACTAAAGAAGGTTCATCAATTGTTTCACCAAGTGCCTTCATTGCATTTACCATTTCTTCTACTCTTAGAAAGTATTTTCCAAAAATTTCATCTTCCTTCATCTTCAACTATTCAAACTGTATTCTGTAGGTTTGAAGCTTTACATCCTTTACTTTCTCATTACCTTCATAGTTGCTAATGAGTTTGTCCCACATTTCTTTGGCAGTTCCTAGGTGCATAACTTTTACGAATTCTACTTCTTCAAGCCCACTGAAGATAGCATTCAAAGCCTTAGCGTTGAAGCTAAATTCTAGTTTGTCATCCTTATTAGCTAGCAAAACTGGCTTTACATAACTAGTATCTACCACATCCCAAACATCTGCACCTAACGACATTATGTAGGTTCTCATTCTAACTTTCCAGAAGGAAAAGTTTGTTCCATTGAACAGAGGGGCCTTATTGGTTGAATTTCCTTCATGGCTTGACATGTTTAAGCTCTAGGATCTACCCTTATATAAAAAGGGGGCTGAATCTGATACCAATTGTTGAAAAACTGAGAGGGAAGGGGGGGGGGTGAATCAGTTGTTACCGTGCTTAAACAACTATGCTTCTTTTAAACTCTTTGCAGAAACACTGAATGATGATCACAATAATGCAGGGAAATAAACAATGGCACTTTCAGCATCAGTCACATATATGAGAAACACAAAGACAGATAATTCCTGAGGAAACCCATATAGTGTAAAAACCTTTTTTTCTTTATATAATAAGTAATAGTTACATTCTTTATGTTATCATACATATGAGAACCAACTCATAATGAGGCTACAACCTCAGTTTTTCAAGCTGATACTTGCTGAGAGCACCAACTCTCTATTTTATTTAGCACCCTCTAGAAGGAAGCACCAACTCCTTGGTTTCTCTAGCACCAACTAGAAGGAAGCACCAACTCCCTAAGTGTTTCTAGCACCAACTTGATCGAAGAACCAACTTCCAATCATACAGCCACCGACCTATATAACAGAGAACAAGAGTTCTCCCTTGCACCACCCTGCCACCCTAGTTTCTCTGGCTATAACCAGATGGAAGCTACAACTCCCTGTGTTCAAGAACCCACTTGAACCTATGAGGACAACAGTCCTCCCTAGCACCTCCCTTCCACCCTGAAATATAAATATTTTCTACTGAAACTTATTATAGTGATATAATGTTCAACATTGGCTTACCAGACTCATCATTGTTCTGTTTCATTACATTGCTCTATCTGCCTCACTACCTTCTTACAAAAAATACTTGTGTTGTCTATTCTTCTTCTCTTTATGCTCTGTGCGCCATGTCCATTCACTGTACAATTCCTCTTCTGTTCAATTCAGCTGCTGCACTCTCCTTCTTCTTCACACATCAATCACCTTCAACAACGACAATCACAGCTACACCAATAGCAACAACAACCCATCTCTTCTCTGTACTGTGTATTTATAGCTTTGTGCACCTTGTGCATGTAATTCACGCAATCCCTATGCATACTCACACCACGCCAATATCCTCCACAACTCGAGTGCTCTGTCTGATCATCATCGTGACTCTTCAGATTCTCTGGTTGTTTTTCCACTCGTTCATCATCACTGTATGTTATGCTGAGATTCCTCAGCCTCTTTGGCAGTTGAGACTCTTCGTCTTCTCTGTGACAGTCGAGCTCACCTTCTCTATTCCAGTTACAAGCTTCAATTCTCATCTAGCTGTCAATCGCATCCACGAGCATCTTCATCCCTCTTGAAGATTCCCAGAGACTCTTCATCTCCTTTGTCAATCACCTCAAAGTGTGTTCGAGTCCTCTGGTAGACACCATCAGTGGTTCTGGCAGTTACACTGTGATGTGCAATAGTAGCCCTCTGATCTCCTTCAGTTTCATATGCACCATTGGATTACCTGTGATTTATGCGTTTCGCACTTTTGTAATTCAGAGATTCTGCGATGAGGCATCTTGAATCTTCATGTTCCAAGCTACGAGAAGGACCTTGGCTGCTCTAGCTCCCTCCTCTATGTGACCACAGGTGGTGACCACCAATTATAGTGATATTTCACCTTTTCGGTATTTCAGCATCTGTATGATCCCGTGTCTTGGTACTCCTAGATGTGATCCCTAAAATTATGAGGCGGAGCTTATCTACACACACTCTTCTCTTGAGCTCTTTGATGGTGTGATCACCGACTGAGACCACACACTTATGCATAAAACGCTTTTCACGAATTCGCATTTCATGATCTGGAGATGAGGCATCTCGACTCTCTAAGTTGCGATCCCTGAAACGCTGAAAAGAAGCTTATCTGAAATGACTCCTTCCCTTCTCGTGACCACTGGCAGTGACCATAGGCTATGCCAAAAGGTGCTTTGCGAGTTTATAAAATTCATCTGATCGACGATTGAAATCTCCATAGATCCTATGGTCCAGATCTTATCGTGATCTCGCATCTCACGAGTTTCCACACCATGCTCCGTTGACTCCAAGTCAACGACTTGTCTAATGCTTAGACGGTCCAGATCTGATCTTGATCTGACGGCTGCGATTAAATCGCGATTTCACTTATCGTGATTTCAATGGTTATGTTTCTTTCCTCTCCAAGTCGTGAGTCGTGAAGCTCCGAGATGGAACTGGATCAATGGTCGAGAATAAGCCTCGATCTGACGACTGAGATTGTTTTGCGATTTCGCTTCTTTGTGATTTCGTCCACCTCTACGATTTCGTCCACCTTATGATTTTGACACTTCGCGATTTCGCTATCCTTGTCATCGTTGTTCTTTTCCATCGCTGATCTTTGCCTTTGTTGATCTTTTCCATCACTGATCTTTTCCATCGTTGATCTTTTCCATCGCTGATCTTTTTCATTGTTGATCTTTTCCATCGTTGTTCTTGACATCAATGACAAGCTTACTCCCAATTGTGAACCTTCCAATAGTATTTGACGCACCCACACACACACACATGCAAAGAATATAACACATACCCAACATTCTCCCACTTGTTGTTTTCTTTGCATCCAGGGGTCCAGGGGATTATATAGTCAACAATCCAAGGCAGCAATGCCCATTGTTACTCTACACCAGGAGAACTTTTCTGTTCTCAATGACTTTGTTATTGAATCTGCAACATTCTTCAAAGTGTCAACCTTTTCCAGCAACACCTTCATTTCCTCAACCATGTCTCTCACAAAGTGATACTAAACATCAATATGCTTTGTCTTCGAATGATAAGATGGATTCTTTGCTAGGAATATTGCACTCTGACCGTCACAATCTAATATCACTGCTTGTTGTACCAACCCAATACCTGAACAAAATCTTTGTAGCCATACTGCTTCCTTTCTTGCATGTGTAGCTGCTGTGTATTCAGCTTCTGTAGTTGAGAGTGCCACTACAGCCTATCTTTTGCTCATCCAACTGATTGCTCCTCCAAATAGGTTAAACACATACCCACTTGTAGATCTTCTACGATCCAAATCTCAAGCCCAGTCTACATCAACAAATCCATGTATGTCCACCACACTGTCCAATCCTGAACTTCCTTGGCAACACAATCCATAACTGGTGGTGCCACGAAGATATCTGAAGACCCTCTTTACTGTTGTCCAATGCTCCTTCCTTGGTTTTGACATATACCTGCTCAAAACTCCCACTGCATGTGCAATGTCCGGTCTAGTAAAAACCATTGCATACATCAAACTGCCAACTACACTGGCATATGGAACATGGGACATGTCCTCTTATTCTTCCTGTGTCTTGGGACACTGATCTACAGACAACTTTACACCTATAGGAATAGGAACCTTGACCGGTTTACTTCCATGCATATTAAACCTCTGCAATATCGTCTCAACATATTTTCTTTGATTCAACCAGAGTTTCCTATTTGCACGATCTCTTTTAATCTCCATTCCTAGAAT
>ML783704.1:567307-590585 GCA_009831015.1 Picea engelmannii
ACCTATAGGAATAGGAACCTTGACCGGTTTACTTCCATGCATATTAAACCTCTGCAATATCGTCTCAACATATTTTCTTTGATTCAACCAGAGTTTCCTATTTGCACGATCTCTTTTAATCTCCATTCCTAGAATGAAGTTAGAATCACCGAGATCCTTCATGTCAAATTTGGAGGATAGCTACAATTTCACCTCCTTGATAATGTCCATGCTATTTCCTACCAACAACATGTCATCAACATACAACACTACATAAATGAAGTGATTACCAACCTGCTTGGAATATACACAGTGATCAACCTTGCTTCTTACAAATCCCAATCCAAGGATGTATGTGTCAAAACTTTGGTACCACATCCTAGGTGATTTCTTCAGACCATATAGTGACTTCTTTATCTTACAAACCAACTCTTTCTTTCCCTTCACTACAAAGCCTTTTGGCTGGTTCATGTAGATTTCTTCTTCCAGATCCCCATGTAGGAATGTTGTATTCACATCCATTTGTTCCACTTCAAGATCAAAAGAAGCAACAATAGATAAAAGAAATCTAATAGAAGTTAACTTAGCAACAAGAGAAAAAATCTCACCAAAGTCAATTCCCTCTACCTAGGAATAACATTTTTCTACTAACTGAGCTTTGCATTTCTACACTTTACCTTGTGCATTAAACTTATTCTTGAACAACCATTTTGTACCAACTGATTTTCTTCCATATAGAAGCTCAACTATATCCCATGCCTCATTCTTATCCAAGGCATCCATTTCTTCAACCATGGCCTTCTTCCAGAGTTTACTATCCTCTGAATTCACTGCTTCCCTGATAGTTTTGGGATCATCATCAGTAATAGATAAAGCAAAATTGGAATGAAAATCAGGGGGACTATACCTTTCTGGTTGCCTCCTATCTCTCATTGATCTCCTCAATACTAGGGTATTAGGTTCTTCTTCTTCTTCTTATGCTTCCTCTACTTCCTCTTCTTCAGATGATTCAGATTTTGCATCATCCAACTCAAGCTCTATTTTCTCAGGTTCATCTTGTGTTGGTGGGAATTTCTGTTTGGACACATATTTTACCTCTCTGAAAACAACATCTGAACTATAAATAGTTTTCTTGGTTTCTGGGTTCCAAATCTTATAACCTTTCACACCATCTTTATAACTAATAAATATACACTTTTCATCTTTATTATCCAACTTACTCCCATTTTCCTTTGGAACATGTACATAAGCATCACAACCAAACACTCTAAGATGATGAAGAGAGGGTTTCTTTCCAGACCATACCTCATGTGGATTTTTATCATCCAACGCTAATGAAGGTGATAAATTGACTAGGTAACATGTTGTACCCACTGCCTCTACCCATAATTCTTGTCCTAACCCGACACCGCTGAGCATGCTCCTTGCTTTTTCCATCAGTGTCTTTTTCATCCTTTCTGTAACTCCATTCCACTAAGGAGTGTATGGAGTAGTCTTCTGCCTTGCTATACCACACTTCTTACAGAATTCTTCGAATTCATTTCCGCAGAATTCTCCACCATTATCTGTTCTCAACACCCTTATTTTCTTCTCTTTCTGATTTTCTACCAGAGCCTTAAACTCTTCAAATTTATCAAATACCTCAGATTTCATTCTAAGAAAATAAATCCATATGTTCCTTGAAAAATAATCTATGAATGAAACATAATACACATATTTACCTAGGGATGGAATAGGAATAGGTCCAAACACATCACTATGTATCAACTCTAAGATACCCTTTTCTCTTGTAGCACTAGATGGGAATATTACTCGATTATGTTTACCATATATGAAATTTTCAC
Source organism: Picea engelmannii (assembly GCA_009831015.1). Taxonomy (NCBI): domain Eukaryota; kingdom Viridiplantae; phylum Streptophyta; class Pinopsida; order Pinales; family Pinaceae; genus Picea; species Picea engelmannii. The sequence goes on from ML783704.1 coordinate 569,131, forward strand.
AGAAATCAAAATCCAGAGTGCAATTAGATATACCTTCAACCATACCTTTACCGTGTAGTGTTCGAAGGCCCTTTTCTCCAATATGCCCCAGTCTTTGATGCCACAACATGGTCTTCTTTTATGGGATAGTATTGGCCTTGTCTCCTTCATTTTTTTTCTCAAGGACAACATAAATGTTACACCCATTAGTATAAGTTCTTCCCAGCAACTTGTACAGAGTTCCACAATGAACTGCCCTCATCAACACCATTGCTCCTCGTACCATCTTGCAAGTTCTCTTTTCAAATACAGTTTTCACTCGTGCATCACCCAACTTGCTTACAGATATTAGGCTCCTGGCTAGTTTTGGAATGTGTAGAACCCCAGGGAGAGTTCTAATCCTTCCATTGTTTAGCAGCAACTTAACCCCTCCACGTCCCAAGATTTTTTCTATCGAGTCATCTCCTAGGAATACATCACCACCATCATATTTTTCATGTTCAGAGAACCACTCCCTGGGAGGAGTCATATGGTATGACTCACTTGAGTCGATCAGCCATACATCATGGTCTACATGTGTACTTGTATATGCTAGGTAAACATCACCTCCTTCTTCAGTGGAGGTTTTCGCCTCTTTGGAAGAGGTACTATCAGACCCCTTTGGTTTTTCAACCTTCTTAGACTTGCAATCTTTCTTATAATTCCCTATTTTACCACACTTCCAGCATTTCCTCAAATATTTTCCTGGAGACTTAGATCTACCTGTAGATTTAGATCTCCATCCTGAGGGCTTACCATGGTTTTTGTCTTGGCTATGCCCTCTTACAAATAAAGCGTCTGTGTTGTGACCATCCATTCTTTTTCGCCTCATATCTTCAGATAACAAGGATGCAACTACATCCTCATACTTCAATGTAGATTGAGTGGTACTACTTATTACTACAACTAGATTATACCAAGAGTCTGGTAAAGAACATAACAAAGTAATACACTTATCTTCTTCTGCAATCGTTATATTAACAGATCCAAGTTGACTTACCAGAGTATTAAAGGCATTTAGATGTTCTGTCACAGAATCTCCATCTTCCATCCTAAGATTTTACAACTTCTTTTAAAGAAACAACTTGTTTACCAGGGACTTTGATTGATACAAATTCCCTAACTTATCCCATAGTTCCTTGGATGTAGATTCTCCTGAGACATTCAACAACACTGAATTTTCCAGGCATAGTCGAATATTACTCCTTACTCTCATGTCCAACTTGTCCCAATCTTCCTTTGACATACCAGTAGCTGGTGTACTAGTAGTTTGTGTACTGGTAGGTTGTGTACTAGTAGCCTATATGCTTGTAGACGTTGTACCAGTAGGTTATGTACTAGGATCCAACGTGATCCATTGTTATTTGTGTACAAGAAGGTCCTCCATCTTGAGCTTTCATAGCTCAAAGTTTTTACCATTGAAATTCTCTATCTTGATTCTATATGAGCTCGCCATTCCTCTTTATTTACTCGAATCTCCACTGCAAAAGTTCCCACTAAACCCAGGTTTATCACAGACCCAAGATAAACTTGATCTATCAAGACCGAGCCAAACCCTCAACAACAAAGGCATCCCTATGAAGCCAAAAATGAGCTCTGATACCACATGTAAGTTTTAAACATGTGAAGTAAATAAATGCATATAGATTCTTAAGCAATATAGAAATTAATCAATGGCTCATACACAGAGTACACAAAGATTTTATACCGGAAACCCTCAACCGGGAAAACCTTTCTTATTTTCATTATATCCAATTTCACCATTCACCATACAATATATAAAATGTTTTTAGGTATTCTGCAGATACCAAAACCCTAATCCCTTAATCCGAGATTAATTTACAAATCCACTAAAAATAACAAAATCTGCTAAAAATAGCAAAAACAACGCCCAAAAAAAATTTCGGGGTGCCGCCGCGAACACTGCGCATAACCAGGGGGGGGCATACCTTCCCCCCCTTGGGACCCCCCCTAGGAAAGCGCCTAACACACATGACATAACTCTAGTTTAAGGGATTGTCAGACGCAATTGTCGTATCTGACATGCCCACACACACACACATGCAAAGAATATAACACATACCCAACAATAATAAATATGTATACTTCCATAGGGCCAAGTACATTTTGAATTGGATGACTATTGGCGGGTTATGTGAAGCTAGGTGGTAGGATGATTGTGAGTCCCACGAAACTGCGGTAAGATCTTGGAATTCTCTAAGTGTTAAGTCCGCAAAAAAGTGGAAAAATGGTTAAGTATTGAGGCTCTTCAGATGCATTTATGAAAGAAAGGTTAAAAAAATATGAGTTTTCGATTCCATGAAGAAGTGGAAAAAAGGTTAAGTGTTGAGACTTTTCAGATGAAGTTATGAAAGAAAGGTTACAATATTATGAGTTTGTGAGTCCGCGAAGAAGTGGAAAAATGGTTAATTGTTGAGTCTTTTCAGAAGGACTTATGAAAGAAAGGTTACAATATTATGAGTCCTTGAGTCTGTGAAGAAGTGGAAAAATGGTTAAGTGTTGATATTTTTTGGATGGACTTATGAAAGAAAGGTTACAAGATTATGAGTTTGTGAATATGTGAGTCCGTGAAGAAGTGGAAAAATGGTTAAGTGTTGAGACGTTTTCGACGAACTTATGAAATAAAGGTTACAACATTATGTGTCCACGAGTCCGTGAAGGAAAAATAAGATAAGCATTCATGGAAGGTATGAAGAAGAGATATGACTTAGATGTACAGTGAATCCATTAAGGCAGATTGATGAAGGAGATCTAATCAAGAAATGATCGAATGATTGTTGAGAATTTCTACTATGCTGCAAGTGATAATGAATGTTCCTTCTCTATTTTGCCACCATAACTTTCATCTCAGATATCGGATTGGAGAAAATGAGTAGTCATTGGAAAGAGATTAAGGTTGATGATAAATCATAGCAAATTGTCTTCAACAAATTGGTATCTTTGGGTATGAGGAACAAGATAAGGTTAGTTATTCAAAATGGGGAATTATTTCTTGAGGAAGCTACCAGCTGAAGACATCTATAGTTAGTGAGTAATATAGAATACTTCTATGAAACTATAAATTGGAAAAACACTTCAAGATGAAAAATATGCATACCAATTATGGATTTTGAGTAAGAGATATATCATCTATGTTCATGATAAAGCATGAGAAATGAGTATGCATGAAGGTGAGAACATGGAAGTGTAGAGAGATGGATTTCATAATATGTGATAAGGATGAATTTTTTTTAAAGATAAGCTGAGGTACTTAAGGCAAGGGTGATATGACAAGAATCTCTTACATTATGATCAAAGCTCCAGACTAAAGAATGTTAAGGTAAAAAGGTACATTGTGGGGAGATCTATTCTATGAAGATTGATATATCGGGATGTCAATATTATGATAAAGGAAGACATAGTGTATACATGGAAATAAGATGTAACATTCCATGGAACAAAACTACAATTTGGAGATATCACCTCCATGATTGTTATTAGAGTAGAGCAGTGGAAGCATGATTGTATGTTAAAAATTCAAGGTGAAGTAATGTAGGCATGTTCATATTAAAGAAATTCCAACAGATACATAAGCAATGCATCATGTGAAGATTGGTGCTGAAGGTATATAGCTATACAATGAGGAAGGAATTATATAAATATATGATCATTCCAAAATTGAATAAAGTTCAAGAGTAACTGAAAGATAGTGGAAAAGGATACCACTAGGTAGATTCCAAGTTATTTGAGTCTATTATAACACTCAAGAACTATGGCAACAATAAAGAGGAATGTTGAGTACATTCCAAAGGCATTGAGTACATTCCAAAGGAATGAGTGCATTGCCAAGGTACATTGGGATGTCAATCCAAAAGAATTCAAGTATGGAGATGATTTTTCTGAAAAGAAATCAATAAGGAACCATGAAGAAGAACAATGATTCTATGCTTGGTATAGAATGAAAAAGAAATAAAATCTGAGGAGAACCCATATCAGTTGGAAAAAAGAGAAATTTGGGTAGCATTGCAGCATGTTGGAGAATTGACTATGTAGGTCATGTATGAGGATGGGTGGCTAATAAAAGAAAAGAGAATGGTGCAAGAAACTACAAGGGATGATATGTTCAATCAAGGAAAGGTTGAACTGGTTTGGTGCATAAGAGTAAATGGAAGTTGAATATATAAAGTCAATATGAGTGTTACACATGAAATTTTCACACCTAGGTACTTCAAACTAAGTGTCGTAAAGTGTCATATAAGTGTCTCATACACCCTTGACACCATGGAATAACCTATGTCACAATCCCTAGTCAATGTGGAGGAGGGATATATTACATGAAGGCCAAAATACCAAGTACACATGAAGTATTATTTATATTCATGGAAAAGAAATTGATTAAGTGTGAGAATCAAGTGCACATGAATTATTATTTGAATATTCATGGAAAAGAAAGTAATTAAGTGTGAGAATCCACCTCACATTTGGTTTCCTATTTTTTATGGAAGGTGGAGGATCTCATGGATGGTTGAAATATTTCCTCCTTAAAATCCTCAAGAGATATTTCCTCCCCAAAATCCTTAAGAGATGTTTTCTCCCTAAATATCTTAGAGATCCCCTTCTTAGTGGATCTGATGAGAGATCCTCTCCATGGTGGTTAAACCTCCAAATCCTATATAATGAGGTATTTCCATGGAGGAGAGGAAAGAGAGGCGTTTAGAGATACCAAAATTATGATCTCATGAGAAGTGGAGGAGAATAATCAGTGAAAGTATTGTCATTCTGATCATGGAGCTTTTGAGAAAGGGTTGGACAAGGAGAGCTTGATGAAGCTATTGCACTCACATCTATGGTTGTAATTTTTCTTCATTGTTGTTCTCATTAATACAATCAATGCATGGCCTATTTATTTCAAACTTGTACTTTTTTCATATAAGTTTGTCTGTAGTAGATGGATCTATGTTTTAGCTAATCTCAGTAGAGTAGGAAGTCTTTTGTACTTTTGTTTGTCTTGCAGGACCTACCAAGGATCTTAAGATCGAAGCTCATCCTGGACCTTGCAGGGACAAACGATGTTCATAAGGTACACACCTTCCTCCTGCTCTTTTGTTCATCATCTTGATTAGATATAAAAGGAAGTCAGTGTCCATGTTAAGCACCTTCTGTCTTAGATTTAAGGGTCTAGCTCTCAAGAGGAAATCTACTTGTCCACAGGGAGATATTCCTACAACAGAAATTGGTGACTCCACTGGGGACGAAATCTGATTTGTGTTTCCTTTCCCAAATCTTGTCTTTGCCCTTTTCCCATTCATTTGATCTTCTCCATTGAATTTTGTATTCTTATAATGGTTTGATTACCTCTTTATGTCATCATGATCACCTTATTGGCTGAATTTTCTTGAATTTCTAAGTTTCTAGAATATTTCCTGAGTTTTTTGTAGTAGGGTGCTCCCCTACCTTGTTATTAGAGCGCTAACACTCCCTAAACATCTTACACAGAGCGTTATAATGCTCTAGTGACCCTTACACCAGAGTGCTCCCATTGTTTGTGGAAAATCTTATAGTGTTGCAAAATTTTGGGTTCAGTTTCTGCTTTGTACATTTGCTCAGGGTCTCATACTTTCAGTCCATCTTGGTATTGGCCTTCAGTACCTTGTTTTCTAAGGATTCATCCTCTTTTCTTTGGATTTTTTGACATTTTTCCTTACTTTGCAATTTGTCCTTCATGATTTGGAGGCATTTTGTCGTTTTCTTCTCATTTGTCTGAATGAGTGAAAACTTTGTAAGGTGGTTCGAAGGTCTTTTCCACTTTTCTTTCTGATCTTTGTGTCATCTTGTCCAGGCTCTTTCTCCTTCCTTTCAAGTTTTTGGCTTTCTATTTCTTGTTTGATCACAACAAGGGTGTCTTTTGGTTTATGTGAAGTTTTCTTCTAGATTGCTTAAATCTCACAACTCTTGAAGTCTGATTGGCATAGGAATTCTTTACATCCAACTGATCACGAGTCACATATAAACATTTTAGCATTGTATTGGATTCCTTATTGAGGACTATTGCATGAGGTCATTGCATCTTGGTGTTTGAAAGTGAAAGGAAAATCCTTCTCCTTCCCTTAAAATAGACATTCATTGAAAGAAAAGACTGCTTATCATTTCTTATACATGTTTTGGGAATTGAGTCATAATATCACCAATATTCACTCTCATACACCTCCGAGTAAAAAAAAGCCACTAAAATAAATGCTTAACTAAAATTTATTAGACTTTTTACATCTTTGTTAGCAAACCTACATTAGTTTAAGGTGTAGGGATTTGGAATAGGTTGAAAGGATAAATTTCCAAAGCTATCAAACAAACTTAGTATCTTGCGGTAGGGAGAGTGAAATCCAATTGTCATATAGGCTTTCTAGGATCCCCCTCTCACATAGGGGTTATGCATGAGGTCGCACTCGGGAGAGATACAGAGATTATCCCTCTGTAGTTTGACTGATTGTAGTAGTCAGATCGTATTAAGGGGGTCTCTTGAAGGTATACCCACAATGTTGAGTGGAAACCTTTCAAGTTGATTTTGGGCTAGATACCTTGCCCTTACGTTCGAACTAGACTATTGACTATACCCACCCAGGGGCTGACTGTGAGTTGGTGACCTTAGTAACCACAATATTTAGGGTCTTACACAAGGTGATGGTGAAGGGAAGTCTCACTGTACCTGGAACAGACATTGGTCAAACTCACTCAGGCTCCTTGGAGGGTAAATCCACAATTATTGCATGGAAGCTTGCACCAAGGTGTAAGTCCATTAAGCAGGTCACCAATGTAACTGATCCACTCGCTCTATCCCCGCCCCTTCCTATTTTGATCTCGCGACGTTGGATTTCATCACTAACTAGTGGTTTCATCGTGGGAAGGTTTGTTTGATTGATTGCTTCTCAGATTCATAGCGTGTGTTGTTTTTTTTAATTAGTGGACCTTTGGTCAAGTCCGTATTAATGGTGTCAAATCCCAAGAGTATCGATGGAGGAATCCCTTCTCCTGGGGAACCTTACACCTTTCCTTCTTTTGGAAAATTTAGTCCTCCGTATATTATCACATTGAGTCTTCTACGACTCACCATCAGATTACCAGTTTGGTTATTCCCCACTCCGATGATCTTGAATCCTCCCAATGTTTCAACTGCACCTAATACTTTAGATGTCAATACACCACCCACACATCAAACTCACATCAACTTTTCATCTTCTTCTCCCATTAAGTATCCTTCTATTTCTCCTTCTTCATCTAGTGAAATCTCTAAAGCAAGTAGCCAGGTTGATCAGAAGAAGAATAAACAGAAAGAGAAGAAGAAGAGCTCAAAAAAGACCAAAGCTCCCACAACATCTGATGTTGGATCCAAGCAACCAACTACTGTTAATAGTACTGGGAGTGTTGATGAGGTCAACAAGATTAAAATGAAGAATCCAAAACCCAAATTCCCTTGCAGTCTTTGTAAGGGTGACCATTTTTTGAGGGATTGCCTTGGTATTCCCAAGGTCTTAGAAATGTTGTCCTCTACATCATCGGCCTTTGTTGGTCATGTTGATGATACCCCGTCAACTAGTGATGTTAAGGCTAATAAGAAGAAGACAATTGTCAAGTTCCCTTGCATGTTATGTAAAGGTGATCATTACTCTCACCTTTGTCCTCATATGGACGAGGCTTCTTTTCTTTTGGAAAAGATTCAACTTCCAAAAGGTTATTGTAATATTTCCCCCGACCCATCATCAGTTGATGGACTGGTCAATCCGGTTCCATCCCCTATCAGTTCGGTTGATCAGATGGTCAATCTAGTTTCCTCCTCGATTGAACCACAAACCCAAGTAGTTGATCCAGTTCCGTCATCGATCAACCCCACTCTTCATCAAAAGAGTGTAACCCAAGTGGTCGATCCATTTTCATCTTCGGTCGATCCCACTCTCCCGTTAGAGGGTGACACCAAAGTGGTCGATTCAGTTTCACCATCGGTCGATCCCACTCCTCCCTTGACGAGTGCCAAAGTGACTGATCTAGTCCCTTCCTTAGTTAGTCCCAGCTTTCATCCAAAGAGTTCCAAAGTGGTTTCTCCGGTTACATCATTGGTCAATCCCACTCTTCCATTGAGGAGTGCCAAAGTGACTGATCCAGTCCCTTTCTCAGTTAGTCCCACCCTTCATTCGAAGAGTGCTAAAGTGGTCTCTCTAGTTACATCATCATTCAATCGCACTCTTCCTCTGAAGAGTGCCAAACTGGTCGATCCAAGTCCACTATTGGTTGATCCAAGTCTGCCATTGGTTGATCCTATTCTCCCTCTAGAGAGTAAATTCGATACTACCCACATTTTTCTCGTTGATAAAAAATCTTCCGTGTTGGGGGGCATTCCTCCTTCTCCCGTGAAACCCCCTCCAAGTAATGAGACCATCCTTTTTTATTGGGGTGCGCTAACTAGACCTTGTCTTCCCTCTCACATTCCTTTCTAGATTACGGTACGGGTTTGTGGTCGAGACGTTCCTCAAACGCTGATAGATGAAGGTGCGTTTGTTAGTATTTTGTCTTATGTTGCTTGGTATGCTTTGGGTTGTCCTCAGCTTGCACCGGTTACACATAATCTGTTAGAATTTAACAGAAGAACCAACCAACCATTAGGGACCCTTCCTCAGTTTCCTGTAACTTTGGGAGGGAAAACTATCTTTATTGATGTCATAGTAGTCCGAGACCCCTTGGATTTTTCTTTAATCCTTGGGCAGGATTACGTATATGCCATGAAAGTTGTTGTATCCACTCTTTTCCACATGATATCTTTCCCTCATGATGGAAGAATTGTGACTATTGATCAACTTTCACTCATCGTTCCTGAATGGATTACCTCCCTAAACGGTTATTATATGCAGATAGTATTGCCCCTACCACATGTTAATTATGTGGCATTGTATCCCATGACTTCAACTTCCGATGATTTAGATCCATTAGTTGACATGGTGATCTCTTCGTTAAGGCTATTGGAGCCTGATCTCCTTACCCCTGTCGAGACCCTCGACATGTGTTCTTTCCAAAGAATTTTTATTCTATCCAATGAAGATCTCTTGGAAGCCATGACCAAGTTTTGTCCCTTGACATGGTGTCCTTCCAGAGCATTATCCTCTTGGAAGCCATGATCAATATGGAACCATGAGCATAGTTTCTCTTCTTTGTGGAAAGCTTGTTAAAAAATGAAACAGAGGCCATGAGCATAGTTTTCCTCTCTGTAGCAAGCTCGTTAAAAAATGAAACAAAGGTCATGAGCATAGTTTCTCTTCTCTGTGGAAATATCATTAAAAAATGAAACAGAGGTCACGAGCATAGTTTCCCTCTCTATAGCAAGAACGTTAAAAAATGAAACAACAATCTAGGGATCGAACCCAGAACCCTGAGCATAGTTCTTTTCCCATGTCAACCTCGTTGAAAAATGAAATAGTCACCTCTCTTGAACCTTCTTTTCATCCACCCTTCTCCTTTTTCTCATCTACTAGAGAAATTGGTGACAACCTCAAAGTTGATGAATGAATTGAATCTTGGAGGTCATGTCTCTAGCCTTTGATGATCATTCTGGAGTTAAGCCACTAGCTGTCAAGTTTGGGGGCATACCGAGCTTAGTCTTTGTTCTTTATCATGCTCATAAATACATGAGAATGCATCTGGGTAAAATTTTATCTCTTTTTCGGACCTGTATGGATACACGAAAAAGGAACCCCCTAGAGTCTTCTTTAATCTCTTTTCAGACTCTCTAAACATGAAAAGATTGTTGATTGATCTTGCTTCCTTTCCCACTCGTTAAAAGGTTTGAAAGGGCGTCTTTCGAGTGATAATTTATCTCTCTTTTGGCCTCGTGAGACTAACATTACCAAAAAGGACAACATTGGAGTCACCTTTAAGTTTTTTTCAGACTCTCTAAATATGAAAAACCATTGAGTCTACCTTCTCTGGACTCATTAAACAATTATACATTGAAGGGCCCATATGGGACCGAACCATTACTTCTTCCAGTTCATTAAACAAAGGAAGAAGAACTTACCGAAGGTGAGTTATAGCGAGCATGTGTTACCCTCCTCGAGCTCGTTAAATTAAAAAAGAAGTACTCATCTATCTGGATGGGGGGGGAATTGAAGGAAGCAAGCCAAGCAGTTTTTGAGAACGTTACTAATAACTCTGAGAGTCACCCTTGAACATGACACTTTGTCTTTGCACACATATTAATCTACTGAACCTCTGCACTGAACCAATCCTCTGCGTTTTTCTTACTCCTTTGGGTCACCCGACGAAAGTCATAGTATCCATTTCATCATCGTGTTTTGGTCCATGTCGTGTTTCTGCTGTTGTGCCTCAGTGTTCAAGGGAAGTATCCACCTCGAGAGTCATCCATCAAAAATATCTTGTCTCAATACCCATGTCAGTCCATGTTGATTTGATCTACCAACTTACATCTCTATGTTTGTTTCGTGTCGTTGATGGGGGATACATCAAGGCCCTCCTTCGACGCGTCTATTCCTGTCGACTTCAACACATTGTCCAAGAACTAGACTTAGAAACATTTGGGACTTGCATGCCTCAATGGAAGGCCTCCTCACGTTCGACAGTGGGTTTACATCATTGAACTCTAATCGGATGATTCCATGGATGTTCCACTTCATCTCATCCATTCACATTCGTTGGAATGTACTAGAGTACCTTGGGAATCATTGACATCAATGGTGACCTCCCTCGCGCTTGTTAACGGTTTACATCATTGACCGGTAATCAAGTGGTTTCTTCCATGTTTGACATTAGGAAATCTATTCACATGGTTAGATTCGTACTATATCGAGATCAGTAAGAAGACCCTGGGTTGAGTGATCACTCTGATATGTACTTTGCCTAGGTCGTGACAGAATTTCTCTTGAACATTGACACATATACTGTCACATAGATCCATTTTGTATTGTTCATGGCTATGTCTTGTCATCTCATAGATCCACTATGTATTCTTCGTGGCTACAATCAGTTTAGGTCATAGGAGTATAGATCCACACTGTATCCTCAGTGGTTATACCTTTTATCAGTATAATTATGGATCCGTAGTGTATTTTATGGCGGCCATATCTTGCAAGTCTTTATCACCCAAGCATAGGTATGACCGCCTTGGGTTTGAATCATGTCATAATATTTGTTGGATGTTTGTGTGCAGCTTCTATCAAGTTCTCTATGTCTATACCCTTGCTTTAAATATTTGTAAAGTGTTTTGGCCATCGTTCTCTCTTTTGACCTCACACTTTAGGGGGCATTCTGTTACACATGAAATTTTCACACCTACGTACGTCGCCCTAAGTGTCGTAAAGTGTCATATAAGTGTCTCATACACCCTTGACACCATGGAATAACCTATGCCACAATCCATAGTCAATGTGGAGGAGGGATATATTACATGAAGGCCAAAATACCAAATACACATGAATTATTATTAATATTCATGGAAAAGAAATTGATTAAGTGTGAGAATCAAGTGCACATGAATTATTATTAATATTCATGGAAAAGAAAGTAATTAAGTGTGAAAATCCACCTCACATTTGGTTTCCTATTTTTTATGGAAGGTGAAGGATCTCATGGATGGTTAAAATATTTCCTCCTTAAAATCCTTGAGAGATATTTCCTCCTCAAAATCCTTAAGAGATATTTTCTCCTAAAATATTTTAGAGATCCCTTTCTTAGTGGATCTGATGAGAGATCCTCTCCATGGTGGTTAAACATCCAAATCCTATATAATGAGGGATTTCCATGGAGGAGAGGAGAGAGAGGATTTTAGAGATACCAAACTTATGATCTCATGAGAAGTGGAGGAGAATAATCAGAGAAAGTATTGTCATTCTGATCATGGATCTTTTGAGCAAGGGTTGGACAAGGAGAGCTTGATGAAGCTACTGCACTCACATCTATGGTTGTAAGTTTTCTTCATTGTTTTTCTCATTAATAAAATCAATGCTTGGCCTATTTCTTTCAAACTTGTACTTGTTTCATATAAGTTTGTCTGCAGTAGATGGATCTATGTTTTAGCTAATATAAGTAGAGTAGGAAGTATTTTGTACTTTTGTTTGTCTTGCAGGACCTACCAAGGAGTTCAAGATCGAAGCTCATCCTGGACCTTGCAGGGAAAAAAGAAATTCATAAGGTACACACCTTCCTCCTTCTCTTTTGTTCATCATCTTGATTATATCTAAAAGGAATTCAGTGTCCATGTTAAGCACCTTCTGTCTTAGAGTTAAGGGTCTAGCTCTCAAGAGGAAATCTACCTGTCCACAGGGAGATATTCCTACAATAGAAATTGGTGACTCCACTGGGGCCAAATTCTGATTTGTGTTTCCTTTCCCAAATCTTGTCTTTTCCATTTCCCCACTCATTTGATCTTTTCCATTGAATTTTGTATTCTTAGAATGGTTTGATTACCTCTTTATGTCATCATGATCACCTTGATTAGCTGAATTTTGTTGACTTTTTGAGTTTCTGGAATTTTTCCCGAGTTTTTTGAAGTAGGGTGCTCCCCTGCCTTGTTATCAGAGTGCCAACACTCCCTAAAAGTATTACACAGAGCGTTATAACACTCTGGTTCCCCTTACACCAGAGCACTCCCATTGTTTGTGGAAAATATTCTAGTTTTGCAAAATTTTGGGTTCAGTTTCTACTTTGTAAATTTGCTCAAGGTCTCATACTTTCAGTCTATCTTGGTATTGGCTTTCAGTACCCTGTTTTGTAAGGATTCATCCTCTTTTGTTTGGATTTTTTGACATTTTTCCTTCACGATTTGGATTCATTTTGTCGTTTTCTTCTTGTTTGTCTAAATGAGTGAAAACTTTGTAAGGGGTTTCAAAGGTATTTTCTACTTTTCTTTTTGATCTCTGAGTCATCTTGTCCAGGCTCTTTCTCCTTCCTTTTGAGTTTTTGTCTTTCTATTTCTTGTTTGATCACAACAAGGGTGTATTTTGGTTTATGTGAAGTTTTCTTCCAGATTGCTTAAATCTCACAACTCTTGAAGTCTGATTAGCATAGGAAGTTTTTACATCCAACTGATCATTAGTCACATATAAACATTTTAGCATTGTATTGGATTCCTTATTGAGGGCTATTGCATGAGGTCATTTCAGCTTGGTGTTTGAAAGTGAAAGGAAAATCCCTCTCCTTCCCTTAGAATAGACATTCATTGAAAGAAAAGATTGCTTATCATTTCTTATGCATGTTTTGGGAACTAGGTCATAACATCATCAGTATTCACTCTAATACACGTTTGAGTAAACAACAGCCACTAAAATCAACTCTTAACTAAAATTTATCATACTTTTTACATCTTTGTTAGCAAACCTACATTAGTTTAAGGTGTAGGGATTTGGAATAGGTTGAAATGATAACTTTCCAAAGCTATCAAACAAACTTAGTATCTTGCGGTAGGGAGAGTGAAATCCGATTGTCGTATAGGCTTTCTGGGATCCCCTTCTCACATAGGGGTTACGCACGAGGTCGCACTTGGTCAATATGAGAGCATGAATGGAAATGTAATTTGGTCATGCATGTGTTTGGTAATATAGATCCAGGAAAAAATTAAGGTTGAAGTTAGTATCATCATATTGTATGGATGAAAGTGTAAAATTGATAAAAATTGGTGTAGATGGAAAATTGTTCAATAAGAGAACAAAAGGATAAATTAATTTAGGAAGAATTGAGGTATTCTAGGAACGACATAAAAAAGTGGTACAGGAAGAAATAGGTCGTTGCAATTACTGTAGAAAGAATTATTTTATGGTTTGTTGGACAACCATACATAGTACAGGAAAATGGAATGCATATGAATTCATGAGCATGTTAGTGATGTAGTAGTAGGGAAGATAGTTATGTTGTAATAAATGTAGCTTTGTTAATATATATATATATATATATATATATATATATATATATATATATATATATATATATATATATATATATATATATAATCATGACGGTGTGTTAAATCGAACAATGAGATGAATTATTATTGCTTGAACCAACTCTATGGAATAGATAAAATGACTTGCAGATGCAGAATGAATACATGAATTGGTGCTTGAAAAGAAGATCACCGGGACATTAACAAGCTTCAATAGAAAAAGCTTGGATATTTTTGAAGAATTTTGAATTGTACATAGTATATAATACACTGAGAAAAGTGCATAAATAAGGGGGAGTGGAATGTAATACCCCAGGTCGGTCCCCGGTTGTAAATTTAAATAGTTTTTATAGGTTGGGGAGCCAGGTTATTATAGGCTAGAATGCTTATGTGATTATTAGGTCGAAGAGCCTATATGCTAAAGTCCAGTGAGCCTATTATTGTAATATGTAAACAATAATATTTTAATAATTTAGTACATCACTACTTCCAACCTTCCACACAAAAGAGATGGGGGGATAAACTCCAGTAGGTTGGGAAAAGGAGATAAGAGTCTAAGAAGGGGCTAAGATTGAGGCCTTAATACCAAAGGAATATTATAATATTATTCCTAAAGTCTAAAGTATGGATATAAATTTATGTTATCCTAAGTTCACGGGGAAAGGGAACAAATTACAAGTGGAAAAAAGGATTTCCTTGGGTGCCATGTATCTTAAAGGACACATGCATATATTCATGTGGGGATATAGTCTAATTTACCATATTCTGGCTAATATTAATTCATGCTTCTTACCATTTTTCACTGATCCATGCTACCATCCATACTGGTACTTGATTCTATAGTGGGTCAAAGAGTCATGTTTTCAGGTCCGTGATCATACACTTGAGGTGAGATAATTCTTGGGGAATTAATTCCCAAGGTGCCAAGCTACATCTACAGGGATCTAAGACTCCCTTTTTGGAATGTTGTTGAAGCATTGGAAGGGAATTGTTGTAGCCGAGGGACTATTGAGAAGATAAGGCGCACACTTCCTGGGGTGGGATAGGAATGTGGGGGATGAGGGATTGTAGGCTGGTTGCTAGAGGATGAGTTGCGGCTACAGGGCTCTAATAATTCATGTTTGGCCTATTACATAAGCCTCAAAAGGGAAGTGGGGTAGTTGAGCGATTGTTGAGCAGAGAAGGGAAACACTTCCTAGGGTGGGATAGGGATGTGGGGAGTGAGAGACTGTAGGTTGGTTTCTGATGTAGGCACCTGAGTCTGAGAGTTTCTACTAAATGTCAAACCTTAGATTGGCTTTGAAATTCCTTTTCCTAGGTAGATTTTTGACCTGGCTCGGGGGTGGCCCACTATAGAGATTATGAGGAGTGTGGTCTATTGCTAGAAGGAGAGTGGAAGGTATGCATTTAGTTGGTGTTTAATTCACTAAATATAATTTTCTTTATGTGTTTTTGCAACTGCTATGTTATGAATTATGATGTTCTATTATGGAATTTATATTGTCTATATGTATTAATTATTATTGTTGTATGATGTTATTATTCCTCTTAACTCTGTTCATATGCAAAACATATCACTATATTTAATGGTATCAGAGTAGTAAAAGAGAGATTTTTTTCATGGAGTGGCCCAACTTGGGTGGATGGGTACATTACAAAGTGGTATTAGAGTAATTTTGTTGAGTTTTTGGTAATGGGTATGTTACAAAATCCCTATCCATAGGGTGATGTCAAGAATCAAAATGTGATGTTTTGGCTTCAAGAGGCCAAATGTTGGGATAGTAGGGGCTAGGAAAGGTCCTCTATGGTGTCTCCTTTTTCCTCCAAATGAAATGTTCATTTTTGGTGTGTGGGCCATGGCATCCAACCTGTGGGATTCAAGCCCCAAGGAAGTGCAAGCTAGGCTTGTTCTTCCAAATTTGTCCACCAACTAGGTCTTACAAAGACAATGAATAGGCTCTCCAAGGATCTCAAGTCAAATGCATCATGATAATTAAATCAAGTCAATAAAATAGCCACCCAATCATGTGCATCAAAAAAACCACTTCATGAAACTAAACAAGTGCTCAAAAACCCTATGCAATTTGCAATGTTTAGGTATGGGAGGGTTGACAAAGTAATCTATTGGGTGAATCGTAACTCAAGTTTAGGAGTGTTTTCGAAGTCAACCCCTCTGTAGGTTATGTGGAAAAAGTGTCATGGATGGGGAAAATAATTTTGGGGATGGGGTTCATGACATATAAGGGATTGTAGTGTATCATTTATGGGTGCCTTTGTAGAGGGTTTTTTACACCTTCGTTTTTAATGAAAACTTTCTCCAAGTCCATTTATTTCCTTTTGTTGTTTTAATATGTTTCCAGGTTGAAGCCAAGATGGGAATTCTACCTAAGCATGGAAACAAATTCCCACCTTGACTCTACCCTGGTCACAACATGCTTCCCCAAGTTGAAGACAATGTGTGGGGCTTCTACCTAAGCATGGAAAACATTTCCCACACATTCTCCACTTTGCTTGGCATTTTGTATTAGTTATGCTTCATAGGTCCCATCATTTTATTACGAGAGACATTTGATTTTCCTAGGGATACCTAAGATATCATATAGAAGATTCATGTTTGAGATTTATCTTTTGTCAGTTAAAATCCTCTAGCCCTTCATCCCCTTCTTCCCATGAAATGAGGGACAATCCCTTCTTGGGTTAGTACAACAAAAAATCAAAAAAGGTAAGGAGATAAGAGGATGAAGTGTGGAAATTGACAAGTATGGCTGGGAATGGAACAATGACTCATCAAGAGGACCTTCCAATAGAAATCGAATCCCTAAGGGTGACCCACTTACTAGGGTGAAATGTCAACCAACAAGGTGAAACAAGGAAAAGAACATAATTTCCAGGAAGACGTTACATAACCAAAATCATTTTAAAATGAAACCAACTCAAATTCCTAAAATATTGAAATGACACTCACCATAATACTTGGATTGTACCTCATGGAGGAAGACCCAATGTCTTCCAGAAGCAATATGATGTGGTGGGTACCCTCATGATGAACCTAGAACTATGGTGGTGAGGTAGGTATCTGTCTGTGCAAGTGGACAATGTTGGTCAAGCTGTCTCTTGGTACTCCATGTCTGTAACTTGATGGCCTCAAGACATCATCTCCTTAGTTATCCCTAGGAACTGGGGATAAAATGCATGATTGAAGAAATCAAAACGTTGGACAAGAATGAGGCTTGGGATCTTTTGTATTTTTTGAATGGAAGAAATCCCATTGGAAACGAATGGGTGTTTAAGAAGAAACTAAATGCATAAGGAAAAGTGGATAAACAAAAATCTTAGTTAGTAGAAAATTTTTATTCCTAGGTAGAGGGAATCAACTTTGGTGAAATGTTTTCTCCTATTCCCAAGTTAACTTCTATTAGATTTATTTTATTTGTTGCTGCTACATTTTATTTTGAAGTAGAGTAGATGGATTTGAAGACAACATTCCTACATGGGGATCTGGAAGAAGAAATATACAAGAAGCAACCAAAATAATTTGCAGTGAAGGGATAAAAAGAGCTAGTATACAGGATAAAGATGTCCCTACATGGGTTAAAGAAATCATCAAGGATGTGGTATCAAAAATTTGATACGTATATGTTGGGACTTGTCTTCACAAGGAGAAAAGTGGATCAATGTGTGTATTTCAAATTAGTTGGTGATCTTCTTATTTATTTGGCCTTGTATGTGGATGATGTGTTATCGATAGGAAACAAAAATGATCTTATCCTGAATGTGAAAACGTGGTTTTCCTATAAATTTGACATGAAGGATATTGGTGCTATAAATTTTATTTTGGCATGGAAATTAAAAGATATCGAAAAAACACTAAACTCTAGTTAAGTCAACGGAAATATGTCGAAACAATATTGAATAGGTTTAATATGTATGAATGTAAACCAATCAAGTTTCCTATGCCCGTAGGTGTAAATTTATCTATGGATTAGTGCCCCAAGACATAGGAAGAGGAAAAGGACATGTCTTGTGTTTCATATGCGAGTGTTGTTGGCAGTTTGATGTATGCAATTTTCTATACTAGACTGCACATTGCACATGTAGTGGGCGTTTTGAGAAGGTATATGTCAAAACTAGGGAAGGAGCATTGGAAAATAGTAAATAGGTTTTTCAAGTATTTGTGTGGCACTACTAGTTATGGATTATGCTACCAAGGAAAACCAAGTTTGGAAAGAGAGTTAGAAATACATGGGTTCGTTGATGCAAACTGGGCTAGAGATACAGATCATGAAACATCTACAAGCGAGTATGTTTTTAAGTTGTTTGGAGGAGAAATTAGTTGGATGATAAAAATATAGGTTGTAGTGGCACTCTTAACTACATAAGTTGAATACATGACAACCATTCATGCAAGAAAGGAAGCAATATGGTTACAAAGAGTGTGTTCTAGTATTGGATTGTTACAACAAGTTGTAAGGATAGGTTGGAATATGAAAGTGTAATCTTATTGGTGAAGAACCCGACTTATCATTCAAATACAAAGCATATTTATGTTCAGTATCACTTTGCGAGAGACATGGTTGAAGACTATAAGGTGTTGTTGATGAAGGTGGAAACTTTGGACAATTTTATAGATTCATTAAAAAAATATGTGAACACTAAGAATTTCTCTTGGTGTAAAGGATCTATAGGCATTTTCTTCCCTAGATTTTTGACTATGTAATCTTGTAACCCCCTATGTGAAAAGGAAAAAACAAGTGGGAGAATATTGGGTATGTGTTATATTCTTTGCAATATTGGTCCCATGTAATGTACACTAATATGGGAGCAAGGGGGGTGTAGGTGGAGGGGGGGGGGCCTTGTAAGGGTGTTTGGGGCAGATCACTCCCCAAAACAAATTTGGTAGTCTTTTGCGTCTATTTTTTGCATATGTTTTTGGTGATTTTTCAACACATGTTTTTCACCAATGGTTTTCTAATTCTAGTTAACAAATTAGGGTTTTTGACTAATATGGGTTGATGGATTATGGTTTTGGATGCTTTGGGATCCTATATGTATATTGTATTGTAAACATCAAAGAAGATGAATACAATATTAGAGGTATGGTTCTGAATAGTTTTTTGGTAATTCCGGTTTGGGTTTCCATGGTAAAAATATATGTGTAATGCATGTTTGTGCCATTGTTTATTTTTTTCTTTTATTTAGAATCTATTTGCAGTAATTTATTGTACAAGGTTAAAATATACACTTTCCTTGGACAATGTTATCCCAACATTTTTTATTTTTCAACATTTTTCAACACACCATATTGTTGTAACTATATCACTCTAGATTCATATGGCCTCATTTCAAAGCCCATTATTCTTTCAACTAATACCAATGATTGATACTATTTTCACTTTATATGCATTCTCATGCTTCCCATATGGAGGTAAATACAATATCTTAGGTTCTACTCTCAATTTATATCCTTTGTATACCTAGAATGAACTCATCATTCCCTACCTTTATCTCATCCAACTATCCATAATTACTATTGGAATCAATTTCATAATTGCTTCAATATATTATAGTATATTAGGAATACATCTTATGGAATCTCTTGTTCTTATCTCTAGTTTTCATAATATTGATCTAATTTTGAAATTTTCTCTTCATTTCATTGATTATTCTCAACCAATTTCAACTATATGTTATAAGACAAATCCATGCTATGAAATTATTTATTCCTCCATTCACATCTTCAAAGTGAGTGAAAAATCATTATTTCCTTCACTTTATCTACACACAAGTTGTTGGTTCATAACATGCAACCCTATTGGATTACTGAGAAGGGGGGTGAATCAATAATAGAGAAATTTAATCCTTTTTAACCATATAATCCAAGTGTTATATCAATGAAGCATTGTCATCCAATAACTGCATAGTAAATAAGAAATGAACAAATGAACAAACATACACATACATAGTACACCAGTGTTTTACGTGGAAACCCAAATCAGGAGAAAACCACAAAATTCTTTTTCTTATATGTCTTAAAGAATTACATTCATTGGAAGCACCAACTTACTTTGTTTTCTAGCTACAACTAGAAGGAGGCTCCAACCCCCTAGTTTCTTAGGCTACAACCTGAGGGAAGCTCCAACTCCCCAATTATCTAGCTACAACTAGAAGGAGGCTACAACCCCCTATGTTCTCCGGATACAATCACCTGTCCTTGCCCCATCCTATTGTTGGGGCTCAGAAATGTCCTATTCTCATCCACCTTTCCCTTCATCATTCTCCACATTTCATCGCCCCATTAACCTTTCACGATATCATTTCCATAAATGTAATTGGGTTTCACCTTATTGTTCTCCACTTTATTCATTTTACTATTTAAAAGGAATTTGTGATTAAATGTTATAAAACCAACATGTTTTCATATATATCTCAAATATGTGTGAGCTTTGTAATGTGTAGGAATATGTAAAGGATTAATTCAAAGGACTTCTCGAATACTTCCTCCACCATTTCAATATTTGAGGAGATAATTCAAGCCCATTCCAAGGAGAAGATCATGGAGATTGTAAGTTTTAAACATGCGAAGTAAAGCAGTGAATATAGATTCTTAAGCAATACATAAATTAATCAATGGCTCATACACAGAGTACACAGAGATTTTTACCGGAAACCCTCAACCGGGAAAACCTTTCTTATTTTCATTATATCGAATTTCACCATTCGCCATACAATATATACAATGTTTTAGGTATTCCGTAGATACCAAAACCCTAATCCCTTAATCCGGGATTAATTTGCAAATCATCTAAAAATAGCAAAATCCGCTAAAAATAGCAAAAACCGCCCAAAAAAAAAATTTCGGGGCGCTGCCCCGAACGCTGCGTGTAACCAGGGGGGGGCATACCTGCCCCCCCCTGGGACCCCCCTAAGAAAGTGCCCAATGCACATGGAAGAGATATAGGTGAAGGGATCGTCAGACGCAACTGTCGTATCTGACGCACCCACACACACACACATGCAAAGAATATAACAGATACCCAACATTATCCCACTTGTTGTTTTCTTTGCATCCAGGGGTCCATGGGATTATATAGTCAACAATCCATGGCAGAAATGCCCATTGTTACTCTACACCAAGAGAATTTTTCTGTGCTCACAGACTTTGTCAATGAATCTGCAGCATTCTTCAAAGTGTCAACATTTTCCAGCAACACCTTCTTTTCCTCAACAATGTCTCTCACAAAGTGATACTGAGCATCAATATGTTTTTTCTTCGAATGATAAGCTGGGTTCTTTGCCAGGAATATTTCACTCTAACTGTCACAGTCTAATCTCACTGCTTGTTGTACCAACCCAATACCTAAACACAATCTTTGTAACCATACTGCTTCCTTGCTTGCATGAGTGGTTGTCATGTATTCAGCTTCTGTAGTTGAGAGTGCCACTACAACCTGTCTTTTGCTCATCCAACTGATTGCTCCTCCAAATAGGTTAAACACATACCCAC
>ML783704.1:591006-602134 GCA_009831015.1 Picea engelmannii
AATGAAGTTAGCAGCACTGAGATCCTTCATGTGAAATTTGGAGGATAGTTGCGATTTCACCTCCTTGATAACATCCATGTTATTTCCTACCAACAACATGTCATCAACATACAACACTACATAAATGAAGTGATTACCAACCTTCTTGGAATATACACAGTGATCATCCCTACTTCTTACAAATCCCAATCTAAGGATGTATGTGTCAAACTTTTGGTACCACATCCTAGGTGATTGCTTCAGACCGTATAGTGACTTCTTTAGCTTAAAGACTAGCTCTTTCTTTCCCTTCACTACAAAGCCTTCTGGATACTTCATGTAGATTTCTTCTTCCAGATCCCCATGTAGGAATGATGTCTTTACATTCATTTGTTCCACTTCAAGATCAAAAGCAACAACAATAGATAAAAGAAATATAATAGAAGTTAACTTAGCAACAGGAGAATAAATCTCACCAAAGTCAATTCCCTCTACCTGGGAATAACCTTTTGCTACTAACCGAGCTTTGTATTTCTCCACTTTACCTTCTACGTTAAACTTCTTCTTGAACAACCATTTGCTACCAACTGATTTTCTTCCAGCTGGAAGCTCAACTATATCCCATGCCTCATTCTTATCCAAGGCATCCATTTCTTCAGCCATGGCCTTCTTCCAGAGTTTACTATCCTCTGAATTCACTGCTTCCCTGACATTTCTGGGATCATCATCAGTAATAGATAAAGAAAAATTGGAATGGAAATCAGGTGGACTATACCTTTTTGGTTGCCTTCTATCTCTCACTGATCTCCTCAATACTGGGGTATGAGGTTCTTCTTCTTCTTCTTCTGCTTCCTCTACTTCCTCTTCTTCAGATGATTCAGATTTTGCATCATCCAACTCAAGCTCTATTTTCTAAGGTTTGTCTTGCATTGGTGGGAATTCTTGTTTGGACACATCTTTTACCTCTCTGAAAACAACATCTCGACTGTAAACAATTTTCTTGGTTTCTAGGTTCCAAATCTTATAACCTTTCACATCATCTTTATAACCAATAAAGATACACTTTTCAGCTTTATTATCCATCTTACTCCTATTTTCCTTTGGAACATGTACATAAGCATCACAACCAAACACTTTAAGATGTTGAAGAGAGGGTCTCTTTCCAGACCATACCTCATGTGGAGTTGTATCATCCAACGCTGATGAAGGTGATCGATTGACCAGGTAACATGTTGTACTCATTGCCTCTGCCCAGAATTCTTGTCCTAACTTGGCACCGCTGAGCATGCTCCTTTCTTTTTCCATCAATGCCATGTTCATCCTTTCTGCAACTCCATTCTGTTGAGGAGTGTATGGAGTAGTCTTCTACCTTGCTATACCACACTTCTTACAGAATTCTTCAAATTCATTTCCATAGAATTCTCCACCATTATTTGTTCTCAATACCTTTATTTTCTTCTCTGTTTGATTTTCTACCAGAGCCCTAAACTCTTTAAATTTATCAAATACCTAAGATTTCTTTCTAAGAAAATAAATCCATGTGTTCCTTGAAAAATAATCTATGAATGAAACATAATACACAGATTTACCTAGGGATGGAACAAGAACAGGTCCAAACACATCACTGTGTATCAACTCTAAGATCCCCTTTGCTCTTGTAGCACCAGATGGGAATCTTACTCGATTTTGTTTACCATATATGCAATTTTCACAAAACTCAAAATCCAGAGTGCAATTAGACATACCTTCAATCATACCTTTACCATGTAATGTTCGAAGGCCCTTTTCTCTAATATGCCCCAGTCTTTGATGCCACAACATGGTCTTCTTTTCTGGGACAATATTGGTCTTGTCTCCTTCATTTTTCTTCTCAAGGACAACATAAATGTTACACCCATTAGTATAAGTTCTTCCCAACAACTTGTATAGAGTTCCACAATGAACTCCCCTCATCAATACCATTTCTCCTCATACCGTCTTGCAAGTGTCCTTTTCAAATACAGTTTTCACTCCTGCATCACTCAACTTGCTTACAGATATTAGGATCCTGGCTAGTTTTGGAATGTGTAGAACCCCAGAAAGAGTTCTAATCCTTCCATCGTTTAGAAACAACTTAACCCTTCCACGTCCCAATATTTTTGTCGTCGAGTCATCTCCTAGGAATACATCACCACCATCATAATTTTCATATTCAGAGAACCACTCCCTGTGAGGAGTCATATGGTATGATGCACCTGAGTCGATCAACCATACACCATGGTCTGCATGTGTACTTGTAGATGCTAGGTAAACATCACCTCCTTCTTCAGTGGAGGTTTTCAACTTCATAGAAGAGGTACTATCAGATCCCTTTGGTTTTTCAACCTTCTTAGACTTGCAATATTTCTTATAATGCCCTCTTTTACCACACTTCTAGCATTTCCTCAAATATTTTCCGGGGGACTTAGATCTACCTGTAGATTTAGATCTCCATCTCGAAGGCTTACCAGGGTTCCTGTCTTGGGTACGCCCTCTTACAAATAAATCATCTATGCTGTGACCATCCATTCTTTTTCGCCTCATCTCTTTAGATAACAAGGATGCAACTACATCCTCATACTTAAATGTATATTGAGTGGTACTACCTATTGCTACAACCAGATTATCCCAAGAGTCTGGCAAAGAACATAACAAAGTAATACACTTATCTTCTTCTGCAATCATAATATTAACAGATCCAAGTTGACTTACCAGAGTATTAAAGGCATTTAGATGCTCTGTCACAGAATCTCCATCTTCCATCCTAAGATGATACAGCTTCTTTCAAAGAAACAACTTGTTCACCAGGGACTTTGATTGATACAAATTCCCTAACTTATCCCATAGTTCCTTGGCTGTAGATTCTCCCGAGACATTCAACAACACCGAATCTGCCAGGCAGAGTCGAATGGTACTCCTTTCTCTTCTATCCAACTTGTCCCAATCTTCCTTCGACATACCAGTAACTGGTGTACTAGTAGTTTGTGTACTGGTAGGTTGTGTACCAGTAGCCTGTGTGCTTGTAGATGGTGTACCAGTAGGCTGTGTACCAGGATCCACAACGATCCATTGTTCTTTGTCTACAAGAAGGTCCTCCATCTTGAGGTTCCATAGCTCAAAGTTTTTACCATTGAACTTCTCTATCTCGATTCTAGATGAGCTCGCCATTCCTCTTACTTTAATCGAATCTCCACTGCAAAAGCTCCCGCTGAACCCAGGTTTATCACAGACCCAAGATAAACTTGATCTATCAAGACCGAGCCAAACCCTCTGCAACAAAGGCATCCCTCTGAAGCCAAAAACATGCTCTGATACCACATGTAAGTTTTAAACCTACGAAGTAAAGCAATGCATATAGATTCTTAAGCAATACAGAAATTAATCAATGGCTCATACACAGAGTACACAGATTTTTACTGGAAACCCTCAACCGGGAAAACCTTTCTTATTTTCATTATATCGAATTTCACCATTCGCCATAAAATATATACAATGTTTTAGGTATTCTGTATATACCAAAACCCTAATCCCTTAATCCGAGATTAATTTACAAATCAACTAAAAATAGCAAAATCTGCTAAAAATAGCAAAAACCACCCCCAAAAAATTTTTGGGCCGCTGCCCCAAACGCTGCGCGTACCCAGGGGGGGCCATACTGTTATCCACAATTTTGGTCATTGAGATGATGTCATGATAATGTCATTATGATGGAAAATCAAGCTCTTCACTAAGGACATTTTCCTGAGGAAAGTTACACTTGTCTGCTTCCAGAAATCACATTTTAAAGAGAGTTCGCAGGCTGCCTATATACTTGCCTACGAGAATGCCTGATTCTTGCAAGCTGCATTAAGATGGAGTGTGAGAAGTTCGCACTGTACCTCATTACAGGGTGCAAACATGTTCTTAAAGAGGAAAAAGATAAAAATCTCGAACCTTCTAGAAAGGAATCTTCTAGAAGGATGAGTTGGCTTCGAATGGTTGTTCATGTACTGGCATTCCAGATATCTTGGGATCATTTTCTATCCAAGTAACTAATCTATCTTCTCCTATATGTTGCGGAGATTGCTCATGGAAAAGGTTAGAAGCAATCTAGCTAGAGATTGATTGGAGAATTAGTGCAAGACTGTATGGAGGACTGATGCTACAGCAACAAGAGACAACAACAAGGTCATCACAAGTGGTTGATTTTCTTCATGCATGAGCAAGTGTGTGTGTCATAGCTAGGAGACATCGAAAGGAGATCTACAACATCAAGGCTTAGGTTGTAAGTTTCACTTTCAATTAATTCAATACAGTAATATGTCCCTTTCCCATAAAGATGATGTCACTTTATTACATAATTCCTTGATCATATGTATAGACTAGCTATTGAATATATTAATTTTCCTTCACTTCGATTGGTTTGTACTGTTGTGATCTGAACGGTGCAAGAGCATTGGAGCGAAGCTTGGAACAACAGAGATATAAGGAAAGCGTTCATAAGGTATGTCCCTTATCCTTACTTCTTAGTTCATTCAATAGGCTAGATCTAGGGAAAGTGTATTATTCTGTCCTGTTTTGATCTAGATCCAGGTGGATCTAGGGAGATCGGTTTGTGTTCGCATTCACGGATTTATTCTGAAACAAAATTGGCGACTTCGCTGGGGATCCTATCCCTGTTTTCTTTATGGTTTTTGAATTTTCTGTGGCCATTTTCTCTATTTTCCTTTTTCTCCTATTTTGTTAGTGTCTGAGTCCTCAGGATACCCTGAGAGACCTTCTGGGTCTATAAGCCAGTTTGAATTTTGCTTGCTTTTTCAAAATTTTCATTATCTTCAGGAATTCTCGCACTGTGTCCATTGACAGCTTGTGAGAACCAAGCAAGTCCGCACTCTGCATATATAGTCCAGTGCGAACAATTCACACCTTGCATCAAGGTAGCCTGCGAGAATACTATCTTCTCGCACTGTGTTCTATTACTTGCCTGCGAACAGATTTTTTGAAATTTTTGAATTTAAGTTTTGACTTTGTCAACTGCTTAGATATGTTGATTTACACCCTTTTGTCTTATTAGATCATTGAATTACATATCTTTTGCTTTAGTTTTCTTGCTTGAACTGATCTAGGGTTTCTAGGTTTTTTCTCGCCTTTATAGCTTGACTTTCATCTCTTGGCTTTTATTGGCATTGTCAGTTTCTCTGATTTCTGGAGTTGAGTGTGTCGAGTTAGCTAAGAACCAGTGATTGGTTGGGAGTTAAGTGTTTGGTGTTTCTCGTTTTCTTATTGGTTCAAAAGGACATTTTTCATTTGCATTGAGGAACTTTTTGGTTTTCTTTTGTTTTTTACTTTCGTTGAAAGTTTTGGCTGGGTTGTCATAGTTTGATTATTGATGGTTTGATTTTCTTTTCTCATTAATCAGAGTTCTTCTTGGAAAGTGAACCACAAGTTTTCTTTCAAGATTTTGTTTTTTTTGCTTTTTCAAAAACATTGAAAATCAAGTTTTAGAATATTGAAGTTTTGGAAAAGACATATAGAGAAATTGCTCATTGATACATGATTGTTTGCATTTGCATCTGAAAGGAAATTGAGTAGTGCATTTGCATTGTAGTATTGAGATTGATTTGGAAAAATTTCTCTCTCCCATAACTAGGATTCATGGAATGAAACGAGTTATTTTTCATCATATCCTTGCATTATTTGGGTCAGAGTCACACATCATGAGTTTCACTTCCGTTACCTTTGAGTAAACAACAACCTTTAAAAACATTGCGTAATATTAAAATTGATCTAGTAATTCTTTTCTAGGGCTCTTTTACACCAACATTTAGCTAGGCTAGTGCTTTGGAGTAGGAAGAGAGACACACTCTCCAAAAGCTCAAAAACACACAATAGCATCTTGAGTTAGGGAGTGTAAAATTCCATTGGCAACATATTGTCCTGGGAAGCCCTTCTAACACAAGGGTCAAGCACTAGGTCGCATTGGTGTTGGCAGAGTTACTAACCCTGCTTTGTTGACATCGGTGTAGATATTGGACGTATTACAGGGATCACTCCGAGGTATACCCACAATTATGAGTGGAATCCTTTGAGTTGGTTTCGGGCTTGATACCCTGCCCTTGTGTGTGGATTGGACTAATGACTGTTCCCCCAGGTTGTACTGTTGTTTGTTGTGACCTTAGTGGCCTATCTCTCTAGGTTCTTACCCAAGGTGACTATGGAGGGGAAAGTCTTCGCGGTACCTGGAATTGACATTGATCAAACTCACTCGGGCTCCTTGGAGGGTATACCCACGATTATGTGTGGGAGCTTGCACCAGGGCATAAGTCTGTTAAGCAGGTTATCAATGTAACTTTTCCACCTTAGCCCTGCCCCTTCTCGTCTCGTTGTTGCGACGTTGGATTTCATCACCAACTAGTGGCTTCGATATTAAAAGGTATTGTTTGCTTCATGATTGCTTCTAGATTTTGTTTACTAGGGTGTGCTGATTGTTTCTTGAAGTCGACCATAGGATTTTCGTTGGGAAGTTTGTTACTTGTTTACAATTTCTCCCCCACGATGTTCACGTAGGATGCAAGGTTTGTCCCCAGAACATCCGGAAGCTTCACAACCTTTGCATACAGCAACACCTGAGGGTACCCCTGAGGGCTCTCCTCGTCCGGGTGAAATCCCCCTTGTTACTCTACCACACGTGGACATAAGTGACGTCCCAGAGGTTTTTACAACACCTCCACAAGTAGAACCCACTGATCCTCTTGCTGATTTTTGAATTAGCAATACTATAGAGGACCATCGCATTCGTCGAGGTGAACGACCTGTTGGACGATTAAATCCTTCTGAAGAAACCGTTGTTACATCCTCTGAATCAACTGCTGGGCCTTCTCACGGTGTAGTAGGCCAAGACCCTTTTTGGTCGGGTGATTTCTGACGAGTCATGTTTGGTACTGAGTCTCCCCCTGTCTACGAAATCAACCCTCTTGTGTCTCCTGAACCAGAGACTACACCAGAGACTACCACTTATCGTTTTTTTCTTCCTCCCGAGATGGCCCATCTCGCGATTACTACAAATGTCCAAACCGAGATTCCTGCAACTACTCTTGCTCCTATCAATACCCAGCGAACTCCTGAGGTCAACCCGAATTTACCCCCTGGTTACCATGCGTTGAATCCTTTGTTGAATGTTTCTCATCCAACACCTTCGCAAACCCCAGCCAGTTCTCCAGGTGGTCCATTTCCTGGGCATCCTATTCCCGGTTTCATCCCGACACTTCCTCAGTTTCCTACTGGCAATCCTAATACTAGTAACACTATCCTGACTGTTGCACCAAACTTGCACATTCCTATTGGTGGACAGGGTGGTACGGTTCCTTTTCCTTTTCCCAGACACAACACAGTTACCACACAACCTACGGTTGGTACACAAATTCCGGGTGGAACTATACCTATGGTAGGGGGACCAACCTCCCATTTTGGACAAAATATACCTCCTCCGTTGGCCCAATATTGGAATCAACTTATACAAAACTTTCCTCAATCTGCTGGGGGCAGACCACTATCCCTCCTATGGGCCAACCATATCCAGGTGTAACTAATCCTATTTGGGGTTCGGGTCAAAATACTCAACCTCAGGTCCCTACCCAAACTCAAGGTTACAATCCTTGGGGCTACTACCCTATCCAGCCACCACCAAACCAACCAGGAGCTTCCCTCTACGGATAGTCTACTTATGCTCCTACTGGTCTGCCAACGGGGTTTCCACCCCAAAGCCATCAGTATCCGCAAGTAAACCGACAGTTGCCTTTTCTTGCTACCTTGGATTTGCCAGATTTGACTAGGATTCTAAATGATCCTATTCGTCACTCTTCCCAATGGCCTGCTATTCCTGCTAAACTCCCATCGGATATTCCAAAATTCGATGGTAATGCGGGAGAGGACCCGAATAATCATGTCATGACTTTTCATTTATGGTGTTCGTCCAACTCACTGATGGATGACTCCATTCGGCTGTGTCTTTTTCAACGAACCCTTACCGGTTCGGCTGCGAAGTGGTACATTGAATTGCCATGAGGTTTCTTTTCTGATTTCAACACATTAGCTATGGCTTTCCTCACACATTACCAGTTACCGATCCGTTACGATACTGGGACTGAGATCTTAACTTCTTTCAAACAAAAAAAGGTACTCACATCTCACACCATATACATGAGTGGAGAATGAGACGACGTCTCATCAAGCTTGAACTCCCTGATCAGTTACTGGCAGAATGGTTCACGAAATATTTCGTGAACGAAATTGGTAAAGACATTGCTATGGGTGGTGTTGTTACAGAAGAGTAGAATATTAGTCGCGCTCAGTATCTTGATCTCGTTTATTCACAAACGGGAACACTTTACACCCTATTACCTGATTTACCTTGTTCTGGTACTTCGAACACTTATACTACACCAGTTGCTTCACATGCAGCTGATGGTGTGATTGGGACCAATCATACCCACTCACATTCCATTTCAACTACAACCCCAAAATCCAATCCTTCTAATGTTCAAAGTGCTCCGTCTCCTACTCCTCCCGCCGGTAAAACCTCTAAAGTGAACGTTGTTCAATCTACGCTGACCGGTAAGAACAAATCTAAGAAAGGGAGAGGCAAGAATAAGGAGAATAAAAACAATAATCCGAATGAGAAAACCAAATCCCCTCCTGTTGAAGACCGGGATAAGCGCAAACCACGCTACCCTTGACTTATCTATGGTGACGATCACTACATGAAGGATTGTCCGAGACGTGTCGAGGTTAACAAGTTCCTTCAAGGAACACCAAAACCTTCTACGTCGACGGTCTTGTCTCAACCCTTCCCCTCTCAACAACAGGCTTCGTTGGTCATCCATGACCAACCCTCTACGTCTACAAACTCTTATGTTTTGATGTGCACCGGTGATTCCAAGAAAGACAACATTGCACTTACCACTAGAGCTAAGGACTATACGCCTTCTAAGGAGAAGGTTGACGACTTACCTCCCGATCTGGTACAACCCTCTCCACCGAATCCACCTACCAACGGTCCTCTTCATCTCGAATGACCGAACCTTGATACAGTTATACGACTAGCCCAGAAAGGTGTCGTTAAGAAATCGGCATTCAATCCTCATGCTCGGGTGGCCAAGAACTATAGCATTGTCGAAGATCTGGCCCAAGCCCCTTCAGTAATGTCTTCCCTTAAAGTCCTTCAGTCTTGTCCTGCACAACGAAGGGCTCTATTGAAAGCCATAGGTGGAATCGATCCCATGGATACGAATTTAATAGTCTTTGACTTGGAAGACCATATTCCAAGGTTACCCCCACAGCTTGCATTTCAAATACAAGTTGTTGTCGCCGATAAGAGCATTTGTCGGACTGTTATTGATGAGGGTGCCTCTACGTGCGTAATGTCTTTTACTTGTTGGAAAGACATTGGCTCTCCTCCCTTAAACGAATCACAAAACACTTTGCGAGCCTTCAATGGCTCTGGTTTTAAGTTATACGGTGTTATTCCGTCGTTGCCCGTTACTCTTGAAAGTAAGACCGTCCAGGTTGAGGTGGAAGTGTTCGATACTCCCCTGGATTATAATCTTCTACTTGGTCATAGTTGGGTCGATTCTATGCGTGTTGTGGTGTCAACCCTGTTTCGTGTCATACGATTTCCTCACCAGAGAAAATTGGTCACAGTTGATCAACTTGCCTTCTTTAATGTCGATACCCATACTAGCAACATTCCATTTATAGCTAAAACCCCACCGGGTTATGAGAATGTTGGAGTCGGTCTTTTAAAAGATTCCTCGTTAATGGGTACTTTCCCCATACCACGACCACCCGATATTCCACACCCGTTAGTTGCATCTATTAATATGATCTCTACTATACCTCGTGAACTTCCAGTGTCTGTCGACCCTTGGATAGTCCCTGATCCTAGAGATCATGTTCGTTTCGGCGACGTTATGCCGTTAAGTCCAGTTGAGTCCGCTTATCAAGCCATTCAATCGGCAACACTTACTACTTATTCTTTTGATGAGTTGTCTCCTGATCCGTTCCGTGTCGTCTTTCCCACTGACGAGATGATAATGTCCGTCATGGAGGACACCCCTTGGGACGATGGGCATCATCCTTCCATATTGTTTATGGAACAATAGACTCTTGAGAATTATCAGCGGATTTCGACTCCGTCGGCCGTTGTTGTTATATCCACGGTTCCCCAATATACATGTGATGTGTTTTCGGAAGGGAACCTTAGTAACATTTCTCCCACGGTACCCATAGATATTTCAGTTAAACCTGGGATAGTCGAGAACGTTCATATCGGAGCTTCGTGTTCTCCCGAGGAAATTGTCACTTATACTTCCTTGTTTAAAGAATTTCGTGACATCTTCGCGTGGAGTTATGAAGAGATGTCGGGTATTGACCCTGCTATCATTGTTCATGAAATTAAGACATACCCCGGAGCTAAACCAGTCCAGCAGCGCCTTCGTCCTGTCCATCCACGTAAAGTGACAGCTATTAAACTTGAAGTTGAAAAACTTCTTAAAGCCGGTTTTATTTATCCTGTGGCATTGACAGAATGGGTTTCCAACCCAGTACCGATTGATAAGAAAGGTGGTAGTATACGCGTTTGTGTTGATTATCGGGATATCAATAAATCTTGTCCAAAGGACAATTTTCCAACCCCTTTCGTTGACCAGATTGTCGATGACTGTGCCGGCAGTGAAATCTTTTCCCTCATGGATGGATTTTCTGGATATAATCAAATCAATATCGCTCCTGAGGACCAACATAAAATGGCTTTTATTTGTCCTTGGGGTACTTTTGCCTACATGAAACTCCCCTTCGGTCTGAAGAACGCAGGTGCTACGTTCCAACATGCTATGTCTTATGCATTTCACGATATCAAGCATATTGTTCAACCTTATTTGGACGATTTGCCAGCTCACTCTTTATGTCGATTCGATCACCCTAATCATCTCCGAGCAATTTTCGTTCGTTGTCGATTCTATCGCATTCACTTGAATCCTCATAAATGTGTCTTTTGTGTAGAATCCGACCGTCTCCTCGGTTTCATTGTTTCACGCCATGGGATCCGGGTAGATCCTATCAAGGTCGAGGCGATTCTTAATCTCCCTCCTCCTTC
>ML783704.1:602184-626773 GCA_009831015.1 Picea engelmannii
TTCTATCGCATTCACTTGAATCCTCATAAATGTGTCTTTTGTGTAGAATCCGACCGTCTCCTCGGTTTCATTGTTTCACGCCATGGGATCCGGGTAGATCCTATCAAGGTCGAGGCGATTCTTAATCTCCCTCCTCCTTCTTCTTTGCGCCAGTTACAAAGTTTGTAGGGGAAAGTAAACTTTCTTCTTCGCTTCATCCTGAATTATGCTGAGATTGCTCAGGGTTTTACACGTCTTCTAAAGAAAGGTTTAGAGTTTGTCTGGGATAAGGCCGCTAACAACGCTTTTGAAGCCTTGAAATTATCCCTCACGAAAGCTCCACTTCTTTTTCCTCCTGATTATAGTAGGGATTACTTTCTTTATCTAGCTGCGTCCGAGTATACTATCGTCATGGTTCTCGTTCAAGAGGATGATGCCCATGATGAGCATGTTATATATTACTTGAGTCGAAGTTTAACTTCCATGGAAATTAAATACCAACATGTTGAAAAGTTGGCCTTGGCTGCTGTCCAAGCAGTTCAACATTTTCGTCATTATATTCTCGCCAGGAAAACTACAGTGATTTCACATTGTAACCCCATGCAACATATATTGACACGTCAATTGCTGGGGGGAAAATACTCCAAGTGGATTGTTATTCTCCAGGAGTTCGATTTGGAATTCGATCGCGCCACATCAAAGAAATCCCTAGTTTTCGCTGAGTTAATTTGTGATTCGTTACCTAACGAGTCACTTTTCCTTATCAGTAGTGATGATATTTGGTATGGAGATATCATTATATATCTCCAAACTCAAACTTTCCGGCCTGCTTTGTCTAGTGTCGAACGACGTCGCGTCCGTTATCAAGCACGTCATTATATTATCCTCGGCGATACTCTTTACCGTCGAGGCATTGACTCTGTCTTTCGGCATTGTTTAACTTTTGAAGAAGTTGAGAAATATTTGAGTGACTACCATTTAGGAGCATGTGGTAGTCATATGTCTGGGTATGCTACTGCCCAGAAAATCTTACGTGCAGGTTACTTTTGGCCTTCCTTGTTTCATGACTGCATTACTGATGTTCAGAAGTGTCATGCCTGTCAGACCTATAATTAGAAGATTTGGTCGCATCCTTCTCCCCTTCATCCTGTAGTCTCCATAGGTCCTTTCGCTAAATGGGGCATCGATTTCATGACATGTCACCCTCACTCGACCGGGGGGCATGGTTATATTATCGTCGCTGTTGATTATTTTACTAAGTGGGCCGAGGCGATGCCGACATTCGATAATACTGGGAAGACTGCAGCGTTATTTATTTTCAACCATGTCATCACTCGTTTTGGTGTTCCTCAGGCTATCATTACCAATCATGGTAGTCATTTTAGAAATCATATGATGTCTGAACTCACAGAAAAGTTGGGCCTTCGTCATGATAGCTCAACACACTATTATCCACAGGCTAATGGCTAGGTCAAAGACATCAATAAGGTTCTCATCACTATGATTCGACGGATGATAGGAATACATAAAACCAGTTGGCACGCAATGTTATTTTCGACATTGTGGGCATATCAGACATCTGTTAAGTCTGCCACAGGATTCACGCCTTTTCGATTAGTTTATGGCATGGAAGCCATTCTACCAATAGAATGTGAAATACCGTCTTTGAACCTAGCTGTAGAGCTCTTACCTAATACTTCTGTCGAAGAGGAACGTCTGTTGTATTTGATGCGATTAGACGAGACTTGCCGTGATGCTACTCTTGTAATCGAAGCCCAGAAGAAACGTGTTAAGGCACAATATGACAAGCATGTCAAACCTCGTGTCTTCTCTGAAGGCGATCTTGTTCTTTTGTATGAACAAGATAAATATGTCTTAGGAGCTGGAAAATTTGAACCAATGCGGCATGGGCCTTACATTGTTAGCAAAGTTTTGGAAAAATGAGTGTATGAGCTAGTTGATTATGATGGTGTACCTTTGAGTGAACCCAGAAATGGGTTGTACTTAAAGTACTATGCATGAGTCATTTGTGCATGACTACTTCTATTTTATGTATCATACTACGTGTGTGTGTTATTTTTAGTTTTGCGTTTGATGTTATTTGGTCTCTGCCCTTACGTGACGTTGTGTTTGATTTCCAGATGTTAGAGTATTCACTACCTTATATTGGCTTCGCCAACGGTGCTAGCCGTAGTACTCGGAACCTAGCTTCTGTTGCCTGGGCAATCTATGCCCCAACAAACGAGCTTATATCTTTACGAGGTGTATGTCTTGGCCGAGCAACCAACAACATCGCAGAGTATAGTGCCGTTATTGAGTTATTGGTTGATGTTATCTCTCTCGGGATTCATCACTTGGTTGTACGACTTGACTCGCAGCTAGTAGTACTACAGTTAAGTAATGTCTACTCTATTCGAAGTCCTACTTTATTAAGGGTATATTTGCGGATTCGCCTCTTGGAATGACATTTTGATCATATTGAATATCAACACATTCCTAGATGTCTTAATACATTAACAGATGCTTTAGCTAATTATGTATTGGAAAGACATTTAAATCACTTATAAATAAAACACATTGAAATGTACACAATGTAAAGTAAACCAGTAGAAGTCGTGTATATATATAACTATCAAAGTTTGTTTTTACAAAATGTTTGTCCGAAGACCAAAATATCAAAAATTGAAGCTCATGGCTTATACATAATGACATCAATGATGTTCATGATAGCACACTAATTTCCTAGCATCTTTGTGAAGAAAGTGACCCATAGAGGCAGAGAATCCCACAGTGTGACGCTGATCACGTCGTGGAATCTCCTCCAGAGTCATATCCAGAACGTCTGCCATCAGACCCTCTAAGTTCTGCTCCACTATCAGATAGTCCTCGACGTACTGTGGAACTGCTACTACTGCCTCTCCTCAACGCTGGACAGGAGAACTACCAGCAGGTCTATATGCCCCAACGTCTGTGTTATCAATAAAAATTTGGTGTTAGTCTTGAGGTAAAACTATAAAAAAAAAACATTTAAATATGGTTAAAAATCCAAAAACATTTAAAAACTTAAAAAACAAATTGTACTTCTTACCGAGGTCTCCCCACTGTGCATCCTCAGGCAGTGCAAGGTCAGGATTTCCACGGAAATCCAAGCCAACGTATGCATAATCTTCTACCATCAGCACCTGGCCTCGAAGCCAGTCAAAGAAGGTATCGTCATACCTGACGATCGGTCCTGCCACATGACGGGCCATGAGTTGACACCATCGTAACATCCGTGGATCTCTGGGACCCGAAAAGTGCCACTCATCCTAAAGACTAAACACAGGGACCCTCTCACAGAATAAGGACACCAACAATGATCCATATCCAAACTATTTTAGATCTCCACACCTGCATTTGGTCAGTTGTTTCTTGAGACTGCGTAAAACTGCGTCAGCCCAGTTGAATACCCGGGGCTTAGTACACTCGATGGCATACTGAAAATAGCTCTGCAGAGCCATCTGTGGAGCAACACTTCCCGCCATCCGAGCAATGGTAAAGAGAATGGTGAGGAGAGTCAAATCAGTCACTCCCCAAATAACCACTTTCCCTTTTTGTCGTTCAGCCTCAGGCACGCAGTACTGTCTGCAATACTCACTCATTTTTAAACCACCCCTTCGGCTACCGGTCAAACTGACATAGGACCCTCACCTGGATAAACCAGTTAAGAAATATATGTCCTCAATGTCGATACTTAATGTGTGAGCTCCAACATTAAAAACTTGTTGGTCCGGATCCCACATCCGGACTAAGTATTCCAACAATCGAACTTGGGCTCTCATGCCCGGGATGCAGAAATACTTCAAGAGACCGCAATATCTTAAGGAATCAATGGTCGGAGGGTGATTTTCGGAGTTTGTATTATCTTCCTCGTGTTCCCGTTCTCTCCATTCGAGCACCATGATGATGGCTATAAACCTGTATGGGAAACATATGAAGATGGTTAATACTCTTAAACATGGGAAAAATTCTTTCTTTTGGCTAAACGTTGCATAAATTTTTAAACTTTGCGTTGTTCACAGGTGGCCTATGGCACACAGTGCGAACTTCTCGCATTCTTCCTTAGGCCCACCTGCGAGAATGAAGCATTCTCCAGGCCCCGTATGGGCAGCCTGCGAGAATTCCTCTACACGCTTAGGGTTTGAAAAATGGACTTAAAACTTGACTTTTAACAAATGGAAATGCAAATTTGAACAATGAAAAGCTAGAGAATGGAGAACTTACCAATATGATCCAGACGGCTCGTGGAATGATCACCCGAAACTCCCAGAAATCAACACTGAAGGTAGAAGGTAAAATGGAGGTTTTTTGAACTCAAATGGTAAAAGGGTAAAATGATATGGTAAAATGTGTTATGGATTTATTTTATTTACTTTTTACTATGTCCAAAGTGGATTTTTTATGATTATTCATTATTTAACCCTAATTACTAATATGGAAATGAGAAAAATGACTTGTAGGTAACAAATACAGATGATTATGGATAAAACTTTTACGGTGTGGTGTGAATTTGTTTGTTTTCCATGGTTTTGACTTAAAACCTCAAGCGCCTTTTATCCGTTCTTGCGTTTGCAAAAAACAAAAGAACATGATCGAGCGTTGTTTTATCTCTTTTCCGGGCTCGCTGTGGTTACATGAAAAAGGAACCCCCCTGGAGTTAACTTTAAGCTCTTTTCAGACACCCTAAACATGAAAATATTTTCGAGCGATCTTGTTATTTTCATGCTCGTTAAAGTATTTGAATTACGCGTCCTTCGAGCAATAGTTTAACCCTTTTTCAATCTCGTTGGACTATTGTATGAAAAAGGAACTAAGAGAGTTCTCTTTTGAGTGTTTTTCCCAACTCTATAATCTTGAAAAACCTTCGATTTTTCTATCTCTGGACTCGTTAAACAAACATTGACAGACCCATGATGGGACCAAACCACTCCTTCCTAGGGTTCGTTAAAAATACTCCGAGGGACTCATCCGAAGGATGAGCTTATATCAACAAGCATATGTGATCCTCTTCAAGCTTGCGTAAAAATAAAGAGGTACTTGCCAGAAATGGTGGCAGAAAATTTGGGAAAGGGATATGTTTCATCTTTGTGTTAATTGGCAGTAAGTGTCTCTCTTGAACATGACACCCCCTATTCATCATTTGAAGCCAGTTTGGGAAATCCATTTGTCTCTAACTCGATTTGATAACAAGGTCTCTCCATGTGTCATCTTTGAGTCAATGCTGCCAAATCATTGGTCGTGTCATTCATATTTTCAAGAGCAGTCCGTCTAAAACTTCTATTGAGTCGGCCATCTGCAGTTGCCCATTCATTCTGTGTCGGCCTTCCCTGTGTCCAAAGTTCAATTTCCGCATACTCTGTTTCACTTTCAAACTCTGTTACTCATTTCGTGTCACTGATGGGGGATACATCAAGGCCCTCCTGTGACAAGTCTTATTCCGTCGACCTCAACACATTATCCGGAATTGAGGCTTATAAATTATTTAGTACCTTGGAGCTTGCATGCCTCAATGGCAAGTTTCCTCGCTTTCGACAATGGGTTTACATCATTGGCCCTTGATCGAAAAATTCCATCGGTTGTTCAACATCAACTCATTTATTCACAGTCGTTGGATTGTACTATATTACCTTGGGAGTCATTGACATCAATGGTGATTTCCCTCACACTTGTTAACAGTTACATCAATGACCGGTAATCAAGTGGTTTCTACCATGTTCGACTTCGACACATGTAATCACATGGTTAGATTCATACTTTGGGTGATGAGATTGAAGACCCTGGATATTGTCTCTATGATCCAGGTTGCGATGGAGTATGTATAATTTGTGACACATAGATCCACTGTGTATGTTTCATGGCTATGTTGTTTTGATTACAAATTTGTCGCACAGATACACAGTGTATTCAAGTGGTTGTGCTATATTATGACTGCATGGATCCACAGTGTATGATTGGTGGCCATGACCTTTGTTTATGATGTCATCATTCTATGATCTGAGTATG
This sequence comes from Picea engelmannii, assembly GCA_009831015.1. Classification (NCBI taxonomy): domain Eukaryota; kingdom Viridiplantae; phylum Streptophyta; class Pinopsida; order Pinales; family Pinaceae; genus Picea; species Picea engelmannii. Next base: position 608,206 of record ML783704.1, read on the forward strand.
GGAATTCCTACCTCAGGAATTGGTATACATGATCTTCTGTTGATGCTTGGATGTTTGGACGTCTCTGATTAGATGAGCTCTTGGTTCTTGACACACACATGCAGCTTACAAAGTCTATCGACTGTCACTAGTTCCACTCTCAGACTTTGGGGGGCATTCTGTTATCCACAATTTTGGTCATTGAGATGATGTCATGATAATGTCATGATGATGGAAAATCAAGCTCTTCACTAAGGACATTTTCCTGAGGAAAGTTACACTTGTCTGCTTCCAGAAATCACATTTTAAAGAGAGTTCGCAGGCTGCCTATATACTTGCCTGCGAGAATGCCTGATTCTCGCAGGATGCATTAAGCTGGAGTGCGAGAAGTTCACACTGTACCTCATTATAGGGTGCGAATATGTTCTTAAAGAGGAAAAAGATAAAAATCTTGAACCTTCTAGAAAGGAATCTTCTAGAAGGATGAGTTGGCTTCGAATGGTTGTTCAAGTACTGACATTCCAGATATCTTGGGATCATTTTCTATCCAAGTAATTAATCTATATTCTCCTATATCTTGAGGATATTTCTCATGGAAAAGGTTAGAAGGAAGCTAGCAAGAGATTGATTGGAGAATTAGTGCAAGACTGTATGGAGGACTGATGCTACAACAGCAAGAGACAACAACAAGGTCATCACAAGTGGTTGATTTTCTTCATGCATGAGCAAGTGTGTGTGTCAGAGCTAGGAGCCATCGAAAGGAGATCTACAACATCAAGGCTTAGGTTGTAAGTTTCACTTTCAATTAATTCAATACAGTAATATGTCCCTTTCCCATAAAGATGATGTCACTTTATTACATAATTCCTTGATCATATGTATAGACTAGCTATTGAATATATTAATTTGCCTTTACTTCGATTGGTTTGTACTGTTGTGATCTGAACAGTGTAAGAGCATTGGAGCGAAGCTTGGAACAACAGAGATATAAGGAAAGCGTTCATAAGGTATGTCCCTTATCCTTACTTCTTAGTTCATTCAATAGGCTAGATCTAGGGAAAGTGTATTATTCTGTCCTGTTTTGTTCTAGATCCAGGTGGATCTAGGGAGATCGGTTTGTGTCTACACTCATGGATTTATCCTGAAACACATACCTGCCCCCCCTGGGACCCCCCTAGGAAAGCGCCCGTTGCACACGACAGAGCTCTAGGTGAAGGGATCGTCAGACGAAGGTTGTCGTATCTAACACACCCACACACACACACATGCAAAGAATATAACACATACCCAACAAAGATTTGGTTTGAATATCTTATCTAAGAAATATGAGAGATATATGTGAGGATTTAAAGGGATTATATTTTGTAATAATGGGAAATAGGTTGAGAGAAAAGTGGATCTGTAATAATGAGATGGTTATCTTATCTTCAAGGCTCTCATGTATAAAAGAAAGTGATCTCTCTTCATGAGGATTCAATTAGATTATTCAATTAGGAGCAATTAGAATAAAATCATTTGTAAGTAGAGAATTAGAGTAGTCATTAATGGTAGTCATTAGGATTTGTAAGAGAAAGGGATTCTTAGCTTTGATTCATGGTTTTGGTTTTCATGCTTTCATTATTCTGTTATGAAGATTGATTTGATTATTGAATGTAAGATTGTTTCATTGGTGAGAGTTCTCATGTGTTGTTGTGCCATTTAACTCTTCACTTGTTGTATCTTCTTTTCCTTCATGTAGTTCTCCAATTCTAGATTAATTTCCTTTACGCAATTTCCCATTCTTAGAGTAATTTCATTTACGCAACTAGATTAATGATTCTATTTCAGTCATGTGTTAGATTAATGATTCAATTTCAGTTGTAGCTTAAACATTAAATTGGATTAGTCTCGCTTCAATCTTGCATATACTTTGCATGTGCTTCGTCAGTTTATGAACCCCGGGTTGAAAAATTAAATAAGTTGGGAAAATACTACATTGCCATTAATTCAACATTAGTTCGGCCCAATCTAACAACTGTCATTCCCTTGTTACGATTGTTGTTCCTTTTGCTGTTCATTTGAATGGGATGTTTGTTGTTCCTTTTGTTGTTCATTTGAACGGGATGATTTCTATTCCTTTTGCAGGTCCTGTTGTTCCTTTGAATAGAACAACTGTCGTTCCCTTTACGATTATTGTTCCTTTATAGGTGTTGCATCTCTGGAGGCTGGGTATTGAAAACAGAAGGTAAGAACCTATGTAGGTGACAAGTAAAATGCTTGTGCCAGCGCCTACCTTTGGTTGATGCATAGAGTTTTTTTTTAGGACATCTTTAGAGCCACCATTTTGGCACCATTGCCAAGGAAGCACGATGGATTGGATTTTAGATTTATTTTTCATGCAACTGTGATTAGACATGCTCCTAACTCTGAGGTGACATATGGGTAAGGACATGTAGGGTAGTGTAACTTTCAATTCCTACAAGGGTGGTAGTTTAAATTTCTTTTTCATGAAAGTGTGATTAGACATGCTCCTAACTCTGAGGTGACATATGGGTAAGGACATGTAGGGTAGTGTAAATTTCAATTCCTGCAAGTGTGATAGTTTAAATTTATTTTTCATGCAAGTGTAATTAGACATGCTCCTAACTCTGAGGTGACATATGGGTAAGGACATGTAGGGTAGTGTAAGTTTCAATTCCTACAAGTTAATGTAAATTTCAATTCTGCAAGCGTGATCTACATGTGTTGGTTCTAAGGGTCATAGAGTTGTTTCAGTGTAGATTACTCACTGTCCCTACCAACTATCATGAATGTTTTAATTTCCACAACTGTGAAGAGTAATTATTTTCTATTTCAGTAAGAGTTCTTTTATTCAAGTTTTTTTCATTTTGGTTTTGGGTGCTGTAAGAATCCTTTTTTTTTAACATGGTTTAAAAACAAGTTCTAGCTTGGAACAACTTACACAGATCCTAGCAAAAGTCGGACTCTCCTCTTCTGTAGAAGAGGAGATCTTGACAGCAGCTGAAAGCTTATTCACTCCTTCTGGGGTGAGAGAAGAATCAACATACGAAGAACCTTGCATATTTAATGAAGAACCATTAGGCATGCAAGAGCTCAAGGAGGACAACAAGGAGCTACAACATGATCTGAGTAAGACAAATTATGCCTATGAAAGCCTTATCAAGAAATGGTTCCAAGTAAGTAATAGATTAGATAAATTTTGTTTTTTGTCTTTATTCAGTGAAATCACAGTCTCAACAATTCAATCTATTCTTTTTTGGAGATTTCTATTTTTCATGCGTAAAAATGAAAATGAACATAATTTTACTATTGTTACGTGAATGGCTCCACTGGAAGTTTAATTACACGTAACTAATTGTTAAATCTAATTAGCATAGAGTAGGTAGGGTAAATTAATAAAACCATGCTTTTGTTTTGCAGCTCTTGTTTTTGTTTCAAAAAAGTATGCTCTCAAATAAGTATGCTCTCTTCCTGCACCTTGTTACGATTTGGAAGATCAGAAAGTAGAAATCAAAGGAATGGCTATGAGATGTTTTGAGGAATGTTTTGGTATTGTTGAAGATTTGAATAAAATGTCTAAATCAATTTTTGTCTTCAAATTTCAAAATTATTTTTTCTCCATTTGCTAAAAGAATTTTATTCAATTTCATTTGTCTCAAATGCTAATAAAATTTCTAGTTTTATTTAAAAATATATATATAGAAAAAATAAAAAGATAAAAAAATAAAATACAAAATGTAGAAATTAAATTGAAGATATCTCACAAACAGAGAACTAGGTTCTCGTGATTTTTGGACAGGAAGTGTAAAATATTTTGATGAACAAACCCAATAAATTTTAGTTCAATCCATTACATGGTTTTCGAGAAAATCAACATCATCACTTCCAGCCATTTCTCTGATATCTCAAGATCCATGCATCAGATGGCTTTGAATTTTGGTGTGCAGAAGTATTGGGACCATAGGAACCTTCCCACAAAATTTCAGCCAAACCCAGTACACAATTTTCAAGAAAATAAACATCATCACTTCCAGCCATTTCTTCAATATCTCGATATCTGTGCATCAGATGGCTCTGATTTTTTGCATGCAGGCGTAGTGGGACCATAGGAGTCTGCCCATAAAATTCCATTTGAATCCAATATATAGTTTGGGAGAAAATTGTCTTTGAAGTTTGTTGTAGCAACCTGCAACAAAAACAATGATAATAAAAAAATTCGAATGCAATATCACGGTAATAAGAAATCAGCGTAATATATTCGATTTTATGGGCGGAGGTTATGGGGTCAAACCCCATCCACACCACTCTTCATGCCATATTTTCAGCGATTTAATGATTTGGCAATGATATGTTAGTTATCCATCTTTAATTTGGATGCTTTGTTTTCCTTTTTTTTCAGTTAATATCATTTTTATTTTTTTCATTTTCCTTTGATATGTAAAACAAAAATAAAATAAAAACTCTAAAACCATAAAAAAATATTTCATTTGTTTTATTAAGAAAAACAATAAAAACTAAATAAATAAATAAAACCATACAAAGAAAAAAATTATTATGAAAATGAAAAATGTATGGATAAAGAAGTTCTTGTTTTATTTTTGGTTTTACTTCATGTTGTATGTGGTCGAACAGGTAGTGGTATATACGCAGGTCATGATGATAAAAGTGTTCCATAAACTCTTTAAGTGAAAGCGTGCACAAATAGCACATTTGGATCCCTTTACAATTGCATACAAGCGATACTGCCAATAAAAAATTTGAAAACAAATCAAATATTCTAAAAATAAAAAATTGCAAATGGATTTTCACATTTCCTGAAAACATCATTGGAATCATGCTTTTTACATTTTTATGTTAAAAATATTGTGAAGTCACTTCACCAGGTATTCACAAAGAGGATTGTCAAAAATGCGCTATCACCAACCGGTAAAAACACATTTCATTCTTTTCATTTGGTTGATAGCATTAGTATTTTCTGCACTTTATGTTTTCGATATTCTCACACTATTTGTTGCAGATTAGTGCTAACATTTTACAGGTTCAAAAACGATCGAATTTTTTGCAAAAGTGACTTTCAATAATCATAGAAACTTTTCCGAAAAAAAAAACATGCTTGTTGACTGCTTGAAGGAGTTGTTACTCATCATAAACATCATGACGTTTTGTTACACATAAACCTTTTCATAAACCCATTTGCATCATGAATGTTCTCCCCCATTTCTCCTTCAAAGCAGATTGGTCATCCCTGTGTTGAAGCCCATATTCCATTTCCTTATCCTTCACGAATTCACACATGCCTATCTTCTTGAGTCCCATACATCTCTTTTGCTTTTTCCAGTTCAATTTTCCTTGTTAATAAAACTATTCAGCTCCCTTTCCATGACTACATTGCCTTTCCATACACATTGTTGCTACTGATATCTTTTCATTTATAGTCCTACCACTCTTTTTATCAGAACTCGTGTTGACTAATGTGGGATTCCTTAAGGCCCACCTTTCAACAAGTCTTCCTCCATTGACTTCAACACCTTATCTGGGATATAGAATAGAGTCCATTTTGAGTACCTAGAGGCTTGCATGCCTTAATGGAAAGTTCTCTCACTGATAATAATGGGAATACATCAACATCCCTTGATCATCAGATCTTGCATGTGGCTCAACATCATCTCATTCATTCTCAGTTCGCAAGATGTACTCAGGTACCTTGGCACTTATTGACATCAATGGTGAGTTTCCTCGCATTGGCTAATGACATTCATCATTGGTCGGTAATCCAATGACTTCTTTTCATGCTCGACATTGACACATTCATTCGCATGATTCGAATTGTACAATCGGGTTTAGCAGCTATTGAATACTATACACTTTTCATGACTCTATCAACAATTACAATAGCATGACTACAACTATTTGAGAGTACTACAGTTCTACTTTCACACTTTCTCTTTTCCATGATTCATTTAATAGCAATTCAGATCCATCCACTTCACAGTCTCTGATCTAGCAAACAACAGTTGCGGCTACAACAACAACCACTTTCCATATGATCCTATAGTAGTGACATCTCCCATGATCTAGTAGCCGCATCAGCCATATTCTTATTCCATAGTTCATCAACATTTTGGGTAAGTGGTGGTATATTATTTTCTAAACTTTAATCATGTAATTCCTCAACTGGTAGAAATGAATAATTTGGAAATTCCTTCACCAAGTTCCCTTTCCTTTTCACTTCTATGACTTATTCCACATTGCATGAGGACATGCAACAAGTTAAGTTGGGGGGTAGGGGACTTTATTCACTATCATCACTCCACTTTTCCACTATCATCATTCCATTTTCCGTCTCATTTACCATTTATGAACATTTCTTTTCCAACTATACTATGTTGCACTTTGCTTTATAAGCATTGGTATACATATTGGCATGATTCACAAATATACAAAAAAATGGATTTCTTATACTCAGTGATGTTTTCCTTATGCACATTGATAGCATACTTTTTCTAGTAAAAATATGGGCAAATTATTATCATAACAGCAAGAGAACATGTAACGAAATGAATGTTGCTAACACAAGAACCAACATTCTTTATATTCATGGTTGTCACACAAGAACCAACCATAAGAAAAATGTCAGTTGTTACTCATGTAAATCCCATCCTGGAAAACATTCATTATCATCACTCAAAGCCAACATCCAAATGTCAAAATTTCTTGAGAATATCCATGCATGGTTGCATGAGGACATGCAACAAGTTAAGTTGGGGGGCATGTTGGGGCTCATAAATGTATTATTCTCATCCACCTTTCCCTTCATCATTCTCCACATTTCATCGCCCCATTAACCTTTCACGATATCATTTCCATAAATATACTTGGGTTTCACCTTATTGTTCTCCACTTTATCCATTTTAGTATTTGAAAGGAATTTGTGATTAAATGTTATAAAATCAACATGTTTTCATATATATCTCAAATATGTGTGAGCTTTGTAATGTGTAGGAATATGTGAAGTATTAATTCAAAGGACTTCTCGAATACTTCTTCCACCATTTCAATATTTGAGGAGATAATTCAAGCCCATTCCAAGGAGAAGATCATGGATATTTGGTTTGAATATCTTATCTAAGATATATGAGAGATATGTGTGAGGATTTAAAGGGATTATATTTTGTAATAATGGGAAATAGGTTGAGAGAAAAGTGGATCTGTAATAATGAGATGGTTATCTTATCTTCAAGGCTCTCATGTATAAAAGAGAGTGATCTCTCTTCATGAGGATTCAATTAGATTATTCAATTAGGAACAATTAGAATTCAATCAGTTGTAAGTAGAGAATTAGAGTAGTCATTAATGGTAGTCATTAGGATTTGAAAGAGAAAGGGATTCTTAGCTTTGATTCATGGTTTTGGTTTACATGCTTTCATTATTCTGTTATGAAGATTGATTTGATTATTGAATGTAAGATTGCTTCATTGGTGAGAGTTCTCATGTGTTGTTGTGCCATTTAACTCTTCACTTGTCGTATCTGCTTTTCCTTCATGTAGTTCTCCATTTCTAGATTAATTTCCTTTACGCAATTTCCCATTCTTAGAGTAATTTCATTTACGCAACTAGATTAATGATTATATTTCAGTCGTGTGTTCGATTAATGATTCAATTTCAGTTGTATCTTAAACATTAGATTAGATTAGTCTCGCTTCAATCTTTCATATACTTTGAATGTGCTTCATCAGTTTACGACCTCCGGGTTGACAAATTAGATAAGTTGGGAAAATACTACAATGCAATTAATTCAATATTAGTTCGGCCCAATGTAATGACTGTTGTTCCTTTTGTTCTGATTGTTGTTCCTTTTGCAGGTCGTGTTGTTCCTTTGAATAGAACAACTGTCATTCCCTTTACAATTGTTGTTCCTTTGAATAGAACAACTGTTGTTCCCTTTATTATTGTTGTTCCTTTACATGTGTTGCATCTTTGGAAGCTGGGTATTGAAAACGGAAGGTAAGAACCTATGTAGGCGACAAGTAAAACGCTTGTGCTAGCACCTACCTTTGGTTGATGCATAGAGGTTGTTTTTAGGACATCTTTAGAGCCCAACACCTGCCACCCTGAAGTTGAAGTAGAATGATGGAACCAATGTCAACCTGTCACTATGAGATATACCACTGTAAACCTGTACCAATAAATATGAACCATGGATCAACCTGTACCATAAACAAGTGCATCAACCATGCATCAACTTGTACCAAATAACCTGTAATCAACCTGTACCATAAAAAAGTGCATCCAACGATGTACCAAGTATGTACCAATCATGTGTCAACTACTTGTCAACTATGACTCATCAATATGTACCAACATCATAAACTATACACCTCATGTTTGTGTCAACTCATCAACTACTTGTCTCAACTATGTACTCAACATGTACCTCAACCAAAAGCCCTCATCAATTTCATCATCCAAATCTGATTTGTAGCTCTAAAATAGACCTATTTTGTATGATCACAGTCCTTCAAACCTTCCTTAACTTCAACAACAAGAGACTAACATTTTCATCAAACTTTTCTTTAGTCTCACATGCCTAGTTTTGGATTAATCAACAACCCTAAATTGAAGTAATCATAACTTTGTAAATGTAATGTATAAAGATATGAAACTGATACACAATGTTCTTCAGTGTGTTTTATACAATTCCTGCAGGTTTCACTACTTGGAACCTCTCAGAAAAGGAGTTATAGAAAAAATGGCATACCTTCCTGAATTCTGGCTTATTCTAGAGAGCGACCTTGTAGAGCGTTCCCTACACGGAATATTTGTTGAATTGATCTAAAAATTTTACATAGAATATTAGAGACTGTACCCTAAACAACATAGTTTTAATCACTGAATTTGGATTTGTTATGAAGAATTTATGACATTTTTACCCGAAACACCTGTTTTTGACTAGTTTCAGGACTAGCCACAAACACTATTTTCCACGGAGTGTAAATCCAAAACTACAATGACCCACAAGATAAATTGTTTACCACATATACCTGGATATTTTTTCTCAATGGCATAGCAATTTCACGGTCTGAATCATTATAGAAATTTTTTTTATAGCGAAAATGGTGAGATGACCTGTAAATAACATACCTTAGAAAGAACCATCAAAAGAATTTATCCTTCCTTGCATTTCGGCCTTCTTTTGTTCAGCTTCCCTTAGAATTTTGGCTTAGATATCATTGGCTACTTTAAAAACCTATAGATATTCAATATTGTCAAGTGTGATTAAAATGAGAGAGTCTTGCCTCTTATTTATACTCTCCAATTAGCTTCCTTATAAACATATTCTAGGTCACTTGGCCCCACTTTCCTTATTTTAGGGTTAACCCACTTCTAATTTCTCCATTAAATTTATTATTGAAATAATTTATTTTGTATTCACTTTGAATTATAATACACTCATTACTTCACTTTATTATTTACCTTTTAAAATCTCTTAAACCACTTTGACTACTTTGACCTTTTGGGTCTTCTAGATGACATATGAGGGTCCTCCAACTTCGTAAGGCCATAACTCTCAAACCGTGAGGAGTTATGTGACATTAAACATACCACCAGAAATGGAATGACATGTACTATCCATATAGAATATTATTATCATAAAATATATCATAATTCATACCGTTATCCATCAAACAAACTTGGGTCCATTACCCAAACCTGGGGTCTCCAACTTCTCATGGCCATAACTCTCTAACCGTGAGGAGTTATGTGATGTTAAACATACCACCGGAAATGGAATGACAAAAACTATCCATCTAGGATAGTTTACCTGACAAATTCATTGTCCTTCATATCATTATTCCATAATTAAGCATGGGTTCTCTTACTCCGCAAAGCGTCTTCCCGTGAGGGATTTCACCATAAGGGGACTACTTTGGATTTCATCCATCTTTACTTCTTATCAACCATGACAAGAAAATAATGATTCATTGTTACATAAAACAATATTGGGTCCATTACCCAAACCTTTGTGTTGCAGGGTTTTCTTCAAGGGTTGACATCAATGACAACCAACCTTAATCAACAATCTCCCCCTTTGGCATTGATGGCAACACTCTGATGGAATACTGAAATCATATCACTCATGATCCCCCTATAACAATGCCTCTATCCTCTGTATATGATAAATTTTCCTCTGTCCTATGCATCTGATAAATATTCTCCCCCTAGAACCATGCCTCTATCCTCTACGTCTGATAAATCTCTCCCCCTTTGTCATCAGTGAAAAATATATCTTTCCATCTGGGGCTACTCCCCCTGACTGAACTATCCTCTTATGGTGCTTCCTCCTGTACATATAAGACATATAAGATAAGAATTCAAAAAGAATTCAAAAAGTATTCATTTTGGAGTAGAAATAACTCCAAGTCTTTGGCAAAGATATTCAAAGGCTTCCCGTGGAAGTGGTTTTGTAAAGATGTCTGCCACTTGTTCTTTTGTGCCCACATACTCAACTCTGATGTTCTTTTATGCAACTTGTTCCCGTAGAAAGTGATACTTGATTTGAATGTGCTTCGTCTTGGAGTGCATCACCAGGTTTTTTGAGATATTGATGGCACTTGTATTATCACAATATATTGGAATGGGCTCATCATACTCAACCTGTATATCTGTCAAATCTTGTTTCGTCCAAAGAACCTATGTACAACATGCTGCTGCTACAATATACTCTTCCTCGGCTGTAGATAGAGATACTGATGATTGTTTCTTTCTTAGCCATGATACCAAACACTCACCTAAGTAGAACGCTGCTCCACTGGTGCTTCGTTGGTCATCAATACAGCCTGCCCAATCTTCATCTATGTAGGCAATAAGTGATAGATGTGTTCATTTTGGATACCATAATCCAAACTCTTATATTCCTTTGAGATATCTGAAAATCCTCTTTACTACTAATACATTTGATTCATTTGGTGTTGCTTGAAATTATGCCACCTATCCAACTACTTGCATTACATATGGTCTGGATGTTGTCACATATAGTAGGCTTCCAATCATTGACATGTATTGTATTTGATCTGTAGACTTCAAATCATCATCTTTTCTCAACTTACAACTGGTTTGCATGGGAGTTATAACTGGTTTGCAATCTTCCATTCCGAACCTCTTTAGCATTTCTATGATATACTTGGTTTGAGAAATAAAAATTCCTTGGTTTCTTTGATGTATCTGAAGTCCCAGAAAGAAGGATAGTTCTCCAGGTAACGACATTTCAAATTCATTCTGCATGTCTTTTGCAAATTTCTAGCTTAACCTGTCATCATCACTACCAAAAATAATATCATCAACATAAACTTAAATTAATAAAATATTACCTTGACTTACCTTTATGTAGATGTTGCTATCTGCACTTCCTTTTTTGAACCCTGCCTGCTACAGATACTTATCCAGTTTGGAGTACCATGCTTTAGGAGCTTGTTTTAGACCATACAAGGCCTTAATTAATTTACATACATAGTCTGTGTTCTCTGACAACTGAAATCCTTCTAGTTGTTCAATGTATACTTCTTCTTCAAGTTCCCCATTCAAAAAATATGGTTTTACATCCATATCATATACTTTAACATTTTTGGAGCATGCATAAGCTAAAAGTAAACGGATTGCTTCCATTCTGGAAACTGGGGAAAATGTCTCTTCAAAGTCGATTCCTTCAATCTCTGCATATCCTTTACATACCAATCTATATTTGTTCCTTGTAATCTTTGCATATTCATTCAATTTATTCCGAAAAACCCATTTTGTGTCGATCACATTCTTATTCTTTGGTCTTGGAACCAATTCCCAAGTGTCATTTTTCTCTATTTGATCCAATTCTTCATCCATGGACTTATTCCAAAATTCATCCTTGCTGGCTTCTTCAAAATAGTTTGGTTCAACTGTAGATAAGAGTGCTAGGTGTGTTTGTTCTGGTGAATGGATTTTTCTTCTAGTCTCAACTCTTGCATCATTGTTTCCAATAATATGATCTGAAGGATGATTCTTCTGTACTCATTTTCTAGGTGTCTTTGGAAAAACTTTCTGATCTTGCTCTTCTGCTTCTATCAGATTCTCTTCATCTTCATCTTCCTCTTATACTTATTTTTCATCTTCTTCTTCAAAAAATTGTTCCATTGATTTGTTTTCTTCTTCCTTTGATTCTGGTCTGCCTGTTTCATCAATTGTTACGTTGATGATTTCCACAACTTTGTTCAATCTTAGATTGTAGCACTAGTATGATTTCCTTGTACTGGAGTAACCAACAAGTATTCCTTTGTCCACATGAGAGTAAAACTTTCCCATTCTACCATATTCTCTTTTGATGTAGCATTTGCTTCCAAAAAATATGAAGTGCTTCACATTTGTTGGTCTTTCTTTCCGTAGCTCGTAGGGAGTTTTATCAGTTATGTTTCTGAGCATTACTCTATTTTGAATGTGAACTGTTGTATGCACTGCCTGTGTCCAAAATATATATGTCAATTTGGAATCCATTAGCATTGTTCGAGCCATTTCTTGTACTATCCTGTTCTTTCTTTCAACAACTCGATTATGTTGAGGTGTCCTAGCAACGAAGAATTTCCTTTTTATTCCATGACTGCTACAGTAGTCCATAAATTCCTTTACAGTGAACTCTCCTCCATTATCATATCTCGAACATTTGATTCTTGAATCCATCTCATTTTCAACCATTTCCTTGTAGATCTTGAAATTTTCAAAAGCTTCTGACTTGTTCTTGAGAAAGCAAACTGTAGTCATTCTTGTATAATCATCAACTAATAACATAAATTGTTTTTCACCTTTTAAGACCTTTGTTGTAGTTGGTCCAACTAGATCAGTGTGCACAATTTCCAGTGGTCTTGTTGTTTAATATTCTTTTGATTTGAAGTTGGTCTTTGTTTTCTTTCCTTGTTGACAATGCTTGCATAAAGTGTTGGTTGGTTTCGTGATCTAGGGCATTTCTCTGACTGGTTCTCTTTTACTAACTTTGAAAAGGTTATCAAAATGCATGTGACCCATTCTTCTATGCCATAACCAACTTTCATCTTCCTTTCCTAGACAACACTTTTCATTTCCAATTTCACTTAACACATATATCTTGTTTCAAGTTCTTGCAACTGTACCGAGCAATTTCCCTGAACCGTCTTTTCTTATCTCACACTTTTTTGAATCGAAAGTAATTTTATGACCTTGGTCACACATTTGACTCACACTTAGAATATTATGTTTCATATCTTCTACCAGTAGAACATTTTGTGCCTTTTCATTCTTGTTCCCAATTCAGACCGTGCCTTCTCCAATGATTTTGGATGAATTATCATTTCCGAAGGAGACTGGTCCATTTTTTTATTTTCGTAATGTAAGAAATTTGTCTTTATCACCTGTCATGTGTTTTGAACATCCACTGTCAACATACCAACCATGTTTCTTCTTCTTAGCTTGTAGAGCGACTGTACATTCTTCATTGTTATACTGATCTTTCTTTCTTATTCATGTCATTTTCTGAGGTTCTTGTCTATGACTATTGTTATTATGTTGAGGTTCTTTAGGAGGGATTGTCATTCTGCAATCCTTGGCCATGTGTCCAAAATTGTTACATTTGTAAAATTCCACTTTAGTGCTCAAAGATTCAAACCTATTGTAACTTCTTCTTTGTGTGTCACTAGGTCTCCTTGAATAATCCCTTTGTGTATAAATCTCAAAGTTGTTACTGTTCCTGTTGCTAACTCTACAGTTCATAGCTTTATGTCCAAAATTATTACATGCATAACATAAACCAAAAAATATAGTTTGATACCTAGTAGTTGAAGATCTTCTGAAAGGAAGTGCTCTTATGAATCCTTCTTCTTCTTGAGGCCTATTTGTTTGTTGTTGATTCTGAAATATGAATCTTCTTGGTGGAGGAGTGTCCCTGTAATCTTCCTTGTATATCTTCCTATCATATTTGATTGTTTCTGCATAGCTCTTTGGATTTGTTTCTTGCTCTGTTGTTTTGGAGCTTGATCCCTTTTCTGTCTGATTGTATCCAAGTCCAAACTGGTCAAGATGAGATTTTTGACTGTTGATAATGTCATCCAGAACTTTTGAGCTATTCTTCATATTTGTCTTTTGAATATCATTTCTTAGTGTGACAACCTTTTCTTCCAAGTTTCCAATGATCTTGTCCTTTTCATCTAGTTGTTCTTTGAGTGCTTCTTCAATTCTTTCATCTTCTTCTATTTGAACTTTCAATTTTTTGATCATTTGTTCTAGTTCTCGAGTGTCCTTTTTCTTGTCTAGTTCTGCTTGTAGTTTCTTCTTTTATCTTCTGATAACTTCTATAGCACACATTAATTCTTCTTGATAGTCAACTTCTATGTCTTCAATTTCTTCTTCAACTTCTTCACATTCTTCTTCAGCTTCTTCATATTCTTCTTTGGAGTCTTCTTTGTTAGAGTCTTTTCCTACCATGAATAGAACTCTTCCTGTCTCATTGTCACTGACTTCATCTTCATCTGATGATGAGATGTCTTCTTTGGTGTATAAGATTTTCTTGAAAACTTTCTTTGTAGTTCTTTTTCCTTTATATGTGTGTTTTCCTTTTGAGTAACCTTCATCATTTCTCTTTTTCTTATGAGGACATTTGTTAGCAAAATGATCAATACCATCACAATTAAAACAAATTAAAGGGAGCTTACCTCTATACCTATCGTTGGTTCTCTTTTTCAGTCTTTTGATGAAGTTGGCCAATTCTTCATCATCTTCTAAGGCGTCATTGTTGCTGTTGTATTCTTCTTGTTCCTTTTTCTTTTTCTTTGATATTTTGGATGCCTTGAAGGCTGCTTCTTTTACATCTAGATTTTCCTGCTCAGTTCTCATTTCATATGCTGTAAAGATTCCATGCACTTTGTCCATGCTTATTGAGTCCAGATCCGATATTTATTCTAGTGATGGCATATTATGGTTGAATCTCATAGGAAGAGATCTTAGTATCTTTTGAACAATTACAGATTCTTCAATTTCTTCTCCCAATCCTATGATGGCATTCACTATTTCATTGACTCATAAGAAGTAGGCTACAATATCTTCATCTTCCTTAATTTTTAGTTGTTCGAACTGGCCTCTGTAAGTATGAAGCTTTGCTGCTTCGAATTTTGTATCTCCTTCATAAATATTTTGAAGCTTGCCCCAAATCTCTTTAGTGGATTTACAGTGTGCAACTTTGGTGAATACTGTATCACTGAGACCATTCAAAAGTGCATTTGTGGCTTTGGAATTATTCTCACCAAGTTTTACTTCTTTTTCATTTGTTGGTGGAATTGTTGGTGTTGTGTATCCATGTACAATTGATTGCCAAACTTGAAATCCCTGTGCCTGTATATATGTCATCATCCTTATGCTCCAAAAACCATACTTTTGTCCATCAAACTATGGTATTCCATTTTTATATGAGTTGGTACTCTCCATGATATACCTTTCAGTGGTTAAACTGATTTCTGAAAGAACCTGCTCTGATACCAATTATTGTATTACTAAGATGGGGGATGAATCAATAATAGAGAAATTTAATCCTTTTTAACCATATAATCCAAGTGTTATATCAATGAAGCATTATCATCCAATAACTACAGAGTAAATAAGAAATGAAAAAATGAACAAACATACACATACAAAGTACACCAGTGTTTTACGTGGAAACCCAAATCGGGAGAAAACCACATAATGTTTTTTCTTATATGTCTTGAAGAATTACATTCATTAGAAGCACCAAATTCCTTTGTTTTCCAGCTACAACTGGAAGGAGGCTCCAACCCCGTAGTTTCTCAGGCTACAACCTGAGGGAAGCTCCAACTCCCCAATTCTTTGGCTACAACCAGAAGGAGGCTACAACCCCCTATGGTCTCCGGCTACAACCACCTGTCGTTGCCCCATCCTGCCACCTTGAAGTAGAAGTAGAATGATGGAACCACTGTCAACTTTTCATTATGATATATAATGCTCTAAATTTGTACCAATAAATCTAAACCATGCATCAACCTATACCTCAACCTGTAATCAACCTGTACCATAAACAAGTGCATCAACCATGCACCAACCTGTACCAAATAACCTGTAATCAACCTGTACCATAAACAAGTGCATCCAACCATGTACCAAGTATGTACCAATCATGTGTCAACTACTCATCAGCTATGAATCATCAATATGTACCAACATCATCAACTATACACCTCATGTATGTGCCAACTCATCAACTACTTGTCTCAACTATGTACTCAACATGTACCTCAACCAAAAGACCTAAAAAAATTTATAATCCAAATATGATTTGTAGCTCTGTAATAGACCTGGTGTATATGGTCATATTCCTTCAAACCTTCCTTAACTTCAACAATAAGAGACTACCATTTTCATCAAACCTTTCTTTAGTCTCACATGCCTAGTTTTGGATTAGTCAACAACCCTAACTTGAACTAATCATAACTTTGTACTTGTAATGTATAAAGATATGAAACTGATACAAAATTTTATTCAATGTGATTTATATAATTACTCCATGTTTCACTACTTGGAACCTCTCAGAAAAGGAGTTATAGCAAAAATGGCATACCTTGCTAAATTCTGGCTTATTCTAGAGAGTGACCTTGTAGAGCGTGCCCCACACGGAATATTTGTTGAATTGATCAAAAAATGTTACAAAAAATACTACATATGGTAACCTAACTAAAAACTTTGGTTTCAATGAATTTGGATCTGTTATGAATAAGTTATGATGTTTTTACCCGAAACACCGTTTCTGACTAGTTTCAGGACTAGCCACAAACCCTAGTTTCCACGTAGTGTAACTCCAAACATACAATGACCCACAAGCTGAATTTTTTACCATAGATACTTGGATATGTTTTCTTAATGGAATATTAATTTCACGGTCTAACTCATTATAGAAAAAAACGTTATAGCAAAAATGGTGAGATGACCTGTAAATAACATACCTTAGAAAGGACCATCAAAACAATTTATCCTCCCTTGCATTTCGGCCTTCTTTTCTTCACCTTCCCTCAGAATTTAGGCTTAGATATCCTTGGTGTTATCACTAAAATTTCATCTGCACATGGAGACAAGAACTCCACATCATCAAAACAACAATGAAGTCACTCATGGCACTGAATTAATTTCACAGCACTCCAGAAGGGCAAAAAACTATACAAAGTAACCAAAAATTGAAGGGCGCTTTACATCAGCTTGATGCGCGCACACATGCGCGGGATAAAAACGTGTTACTAGCGCATGCGCGCTCGACGCGCGACTTTCAACACAAAAACCCACGCATCTGCTAATACGGCGCATTAATTGCATAGGTCGGCCTCCCGACCGCCTACGGACCGGCCCCCAAGATGATTTGACTCTCAAATCAGAGTCGGCTCTGCAAAATCGGCAGATTAATGACCTAAATAAACCCTAATGCACCCCTATTCACACTTGGAGAATGTTATGTGACCGCCTGTGAAGCTGCTATAAAAGGCCATGAGGGTACACTGTTTTGGCAAGGAATTCTAAGCATTGTTATGTTGTTCAGATGGTTCAAGGCTCCTCCTTTGACAACAAACCCATCAGCTTCATCACCCAGAGTTCTTTCACTGCTGTGCGCAGTTCATTTCATTTTGTAAGGAAAGCATTGTGTTGAGGGCCACGAAGAGCCTTCTGCTGGAGGGAGAAGGAACCTCTGGTCTCTTTCTTCAGCGTGCTCTGGTTTCATTAATACACCAAGCCTGAAACCATTGATGACCCCTGTGTCTTATGTTTGATGTTTTTGTTTATTTTCGCAGTGTTATTTGTTGTTAGTTAATGTTAGATTGTAGTTTGTTTTGTTTATGTTAACCCTTTTGCTCCACAGCTGTTCTACCCTACCGGACCCAATAGGGTATGAAAGCGCTCTCCTTTTGCTCACCTGGTGACCATTTGAACGCGAACAGACTGGCAACTCCGCTGGGGAGTTAGGTATCAAATCCTCCCTCAATTGGGTTTAATTCGCTTTCCTTTTTGTTTTATTAACTTGCAGGGACACAAACCGGCCTCCGCCGACCTGCGAACCAGTCGATTAACAGGAGAATCGAGAGAAATTCATTCAGGGTGTCTTTCTTGGCAACTTATCACAAGCACGCGGGTATTCCACCCCACAGACGCGTGCATGCGCTGGAATTGACATCTTTTTTCTGCGCGCACGCGCCCCTGTCTACAGTGAAAGATGCACATTTGAACCAAATTTTTCATTGTAAGGTTTTTTGATGTGGGGAAAGTCATTTCCTTCTCAAAGATGATGTTATGCATGCTCTAAATACTGCACCACTTAGACCCCTCAACTTATAAAGGGGATAGTCAAACAAACATAGGCACTTAGGTGGATAAAAATCATTTTTCCGTTATTTTCTTTTTGCCATGTGGATGGCTTGCTTTGATTTATAATCTAAGTTGAACATCAGATTCTAATCACATCTAAACTCACATTCGGGACTTGAAGTTGCAAGTAACAATCTTGATTATGCTCTTCTCTCGCGCCATCAAGCGATCTTGAGAATCAGAA
>ML783704.1:639990-689640 GCA_009831015.1 Picea engelmannii
TGACAACAAACCCATCAGCTGCATCACCCAGAGTTCTTTCACTGTTGTGCGCAGTTCATTTCATTTTGTAAGGAAAGCATTGTGTTGAGGGCCCCGAAGAGCCTTCCGCTGGAGGGAGAAGGAACCTCTGGTCTCTTTCTTCAACGTGCTCTGGTTTCATTAATACACCAAGCTTGAAACCATTGATGACCCCTGTGTCTTATGTTTGATGTTTTTGTTTATTTTTGCAGTGTTATTTGTTGTTAGTTAATGTTAGATTGTAGTTTGTTTTGTTTCTGTTAACCCTTTTGCTCCACAGTTGTTCTACCCTGCCGGACCCAACAGGGTATGCAAGCGCTCTCCTTTTGCTCACTTGGTGACCATTTGAATGTGAACACTTGGTTAACTTAGAAACCTATAGATATTTAATATTCTCAAGTTTGATTAAAATGAGAGAGACTTGCCTCTTATTTATACTCTCCAAGTAGCTTCCTTAAAAACATCTTCTAGGTCACTTGGCCCCACTTTCCTTATTTTAGGGTTAACCCACTTCTAATGTCTCCATTAAATTTATTATTGAAATAATTTATTTTGTATTCACTTTGAATTATAATACATTCATTAATTCACTTTATTATTTACCTTTTAAAATCTCTTAAACCACTTTGACTACTTTGACCTTTTGGGGCTTCTAGATGACATATGAGGGCCCTCCAACTTCGTAAGGCCATAAATCGCAAACCGTGAGGAGTTAAGTGATGTTCCACATACCACCAGAAATGGAATGACATGTAATATCCATATAGAATAGTATTATCTAAAAATATATCATAACTCATACCGTTATCTGGGTCCATTACCCAAACTTGGGGTCTCCAACTTCTCATGTCCATAACTCTCTAACCTTGAGGAGTTATGTGACGTTCCACATACCACCAGAAATGGAATGACAAGAACTATCCATATAGGATAGTTTACCTAAAAAATTCATTGTCCTTCATCTCATTATTCCACAATTAAGCCTGGGTTCTCTTACTCTGCAAAGCGTCTTCCCGTGAGGGATTTCACCATAAGGGGACCACTTTGGATTTCATCCATCTTTACTTCTTATCAACCATGAAAAGACAATAATGAGTCATATTTACATCAAACAATATTGGGTCCATTACCCAAACCTTTGTGCTGTGGGGCTTTCTTCAAGGGTTGACATCAATGACAACCAACCGTGTAGAGGAATTTCAAGCATATATAGGAATTTCACCTAAAAATAGTTCTCCCATCACACAAAACACACATCACCTTGTGAATTCCTTGTTCTATTTTTCTTGGAAAATTCCTTATAACATAAAAGGATACCATAATATCCTTATTTGAAGGTATCATATGCAAACCAAATCACATAGTTTCCCTTCATTATATCTAGGATTTAAGGATATGAATCCTCCTTTGTTCATAGGGATTTCATATCTACTTGCTAGTATATTATTTTCCCCTTATACCTGCCATTATTTCCTTATTGTATTCAATCCCCAACTACCATTAATAAGTGATTCCACAAATCTTCTCTATTATCCATATTGGCTTAAGACATCATCAATCATTCTCAATTCCTTCTTTCATCATGATTGTTCATACAATACAGTCTGCAATAAATATTAGCCTTATCCATTAATATATTTATCCACATTATCAACATTTATTCGTATGACAATATTAGCCTAAATATCCTTACATAACAAGAGTGCTTGTATGATTCTAATCAATCCTTAGCCATCATTTCTCCAATTATTCAACCAGCTAGCTAATATGCACCTTACATTGCCATGATTGTATCCATATAGTTGTTCCTCCAATCCATTGTGAAAGAACCATTATCATGTTCATACTATCATACTTAGTCAATTTCACCTCCGATAGATATCACCATACAAATTTATCCCCAAGGTTTGATTACCCTGAAGATTATGCATATTGATAATTACATTGTCTAGTCAATTCCAAAATATTTATTCCTACAACTTTATGAAAAAACTAGGTTCACATTATGATCACTTGAACCTTCTGACTTGCTCTCATCTACATTAGCTTTCCAATAGCTATAAGCATGTTTAATTTGGAGATTTGAGTGGAAATTTATGGTTCTTTGAGGTTGCCACTTGTGATCAAGAAATCCCCCTAGTAGATAGGTGAGCACTCCCTTGGGTCTACTTGTGATCTGAGAAACATTGTAGGATAGATAACAATACAATTTTCCTCTGGATCTACTAGATCTAATTCTAATTTATGCAATAAGAATGAAGAGAATGGCTCCTACATTGTTCCAGGAAACTGTCCCTATGTGATTTGGGCCGATTCAAATCCATATATTTTATTCCATATCTTACTACCTACTTCTTACATAGAAGAGAACAACAAGTACCAAAACCAAAACCTGAAATAACTATGAATCTCATATCTTTTCCAGATCTAACCTAATCTACTAAAAAATACCAGACCTTCCATTTATCATCATATATGACTTAATACAACAAAAATGGAATGGTGAAACCATACCAATCTATATTAAATGTGGATAAATAATATATCAATCAACTTTTACCATGAGTCCCGATTGAAACCTCTCCTGGATCCTTGTTATATCTCTTCCTTATCCCTCACACAAGCAAGGCCAACTCTAATATGAAGACTAAACTACAATGGCTCTTACTGTGGAAAATCCGGAAGAAGTATCTCAATCGCAAATATTCTCTGAAACTCTACAACATAAGTTTTATCTCCAAATATTCCCCCCCTTCTCCCTTAGAATTCCTTCCTTTTATGGATTAATGGAGGAGGCTAGTTGATACATCTATACCTATAGAGCTTAGTGAACTATGAGTCTAGTATGATTTCCCAAGCTCATATATGACATGAAAAAATCACCCAAGAATGACATTCTTGAAAATCACCAAATATGGGAGGTTATAGGGGAGGTCACACATTGTCAGTAATGCAAGGAGTGACTAGAATGTTGTGATCACACCTTTCCAGTTATGAAAAGAGAAACTGGTTTCACCTTACTAGGAATGCAAGGTGCAACCACCCTCAACACTAGAAAATTCCAAGGAAGAAAGTATCTGTCTCAAGAGGAAGACATCAGTAGGTCCTCTTTGAGTCTTAGGGATGAAAAATAGAGCTACAATAGATGCCCCACTAATGTGTAATTTTATAAGAGGAACTAATGGCTAAAACACATTATAATAATCACAAACGTGAGGAAGCATAAGGCAAGAGTTAGACAATCAAGGAACCATTGAGTACCTACAATCACTCATCATTGAAACATGTATAGATCATACTCAAGGTAGGAATACCCATGATTTGAAGAGAAACAAAGCATTGATTCCAACACAATACACTGTGGATCCATGAAATGAAAAATAATGGTCACAAAAAGTACATGGTGGATCCATGTCATCAAAATGATCATAGCCATGAGAAAATACAATGTATATCTATGTCACTGTGTACATCAAGAAGAAATTAAGAACTAGTGAGAGAGCCATTGTAGCCTTCAAAATACTCATACAATATTTATATACTCCATCACAACTTGGCAGGGGTAGAATGAATGAGTGATGTTCCCCCAAGCCCACGATATTTTCCCCAACCCCAATGGTATGATTATACATCATGCAAATAGATGAGATGATGTTAAGCATGGTAGAAATCATATTATTACTGGTCATTGATGAATACCATTAATAGACATGAGGGAAACTGCCAATGACGAAAATGGACCCCAAGGTACCTAGTGCAATCTAGTGAGTTCGAATAGAGGAACTGATGTCGGACACTCATAGAATTGATCAATCACGAGTCAATGATGTAAACCCATTGTTGGTTGTGATGAAGCCTACCATTAAGGGATGAAAAATCCAAGGTACTAGCTCATTTATAGATCCATCTTCTAGATAAGGTGTTGATTTCGATAGGAAGAGATCACTCGAAGGAGGGTATTAATGTATCTGCCATTAATTAACAAAAAACATATACCGAGATATTTTGTTAAGAGATAGAATCTCCAAGTAAAACTTGATACATGGATGGCCAAATGATGCATGAGCATCGATGGAAAGTGCATGGAGTAGGACCTATCAACATCTTGGAATCTGTACGGGAGCTCAACGCTGGAAGCTATGATAGATATTTTGAATTTTTCGTTAACTCGGCGCCGAAAAAATCTTTTGAGGGATGCTTGAGTAATCACGAGTGAAGTCGGAAGTTCCACTCTGGCTCTGGAATGTGGCTGCATTGAAATATTTGTAGGATAGGTTGTGATGTAGATAAGTAGCCAGGGGAAACCCTAGGATCCCTATGAGATAAATAGAGGTTTTGTACGTCAAATGAGGATAGTTGCAGGGTATATAGTTGCAAGTTAGGTAGTTGCAAGTTAGTACGATATTTCTGAGCTTTCAGTTTTTTTTTTGTCACAGTTTTAGCCATTTTAACTTATGAATATAACAAAGGAAAATTGACCCAATGCATGGTGTGGACATTGTTTTGCAATTCTCTGTTATTGTGTTTTCATGAATGAATGAATGAATTCTGTTATGAGTAGAAGGAACTGTAAATGTTAGGATAAGTTTCAACTGTTTCTCTTTTGTCGAGTGGTGCAAGGGGTTCACACAGAACGCAAGGAGTGTATTGACATAATTTTTTTTGGTTCCTAAGCTCAGAAGAGATAGCACAAAACTTTCCCTCTGCAAGTATTGCAAAGAGATTGGTGCAAGGCATCCAGAGTCTTCTGCAAGAATTTGAACCTTGCGTAAATATATGGTGCAAGGAGTGCAAATATCCGAGATTCGAGTAAGTGTCGAAGGGAATTTGCAGAAGTCGAAGAACCAAGAAAGGAAAATGTCAGGAGGGCGAGAGCAGTTTCTATTTGAGAAATCCTTCATATTTTAGTTATTGAAATCCCTGAAACGCAAGGAGTACGTGGGAACTCGAAGTCTTCACAAGACCAAGCTCAGAAGGAATAACACTTTTCATAAGTGTTAACGAGATCCAAGAAACAGATTCACAGGAAGAACAAAGGTCGAATCCTTTGGATCCTTTGAAAATATTCTAAGTCTGAAGAAAGCCTAAGCCTAAGGGGAAAGATCTGGACCATCCGATCATCATCCAGATAGCGAGGAGCACGTGAAAAGGAGGATAGATACTAGTCATTTGGTTTGAGCTTAAAGGAATTGTGATCGCTGGATCAAGGTAAAGTACACTTGTGATAAGCTTTGAAAGAACACAGGAGAAGCGGGGTTATGAAATTATGAAATTATTGGAACCGTCCATCAAGGGGGACACGTGGTGAGAGACCAACATTTTGCTGAATTGTGACTCAGATAATTCAAAGGTAGAGTCATAATAACTCATGAATCGTGAAATCTGAGTTCATGATTTGATCTGAGCCATCAGATCAAGGATAAATCTTGACCGATAGTTTCCCAGGGAGATATCGAGAGTTTGGATATTGAGAGAAGGGAGGTGAGTGGTCCTCTAACTTCATGAAACACAAATACCTGATAGGTGAAAAAGAGACCAAGACTGTTGGATCATGGGGATTGTGGACTGCTTCTTTAGGGCTCCAAAATATCGGTATTTCAGGGTTTCGCAGGTCGGGAGAGTCGGGGTGATTCACATATGAAGACCCTATATGTGAAGTCATGATGCACCTTTTGATTAGGTGATTGGTCATAGCCATGGTCACATGAAATAAAGGGCTTCTCCAGAGGAAAGCTAGCACCCGTTTGGTGTTGAGGTTTGAACACCGCTCAGGAGAGGGCCCGCGAGTCTCATACGACCTGTGTCTTTGGAAAAAGGACCTGTGTAAGTGGGTTTGGGGTCTAGTAGAGACCCAAAGAGTCAATCAGACTCAGTTTCTTGATCAATCCTAGACCAGGAGGTTGCACAACCCTTAGGAGAGAAGAGGGGTTTGCATCACCAATACATATGGTCAATAAGGAAATAAATATTTTACCCAAGATTACTTCCCTTGAACATATATCATGGCACACTAATGACTTGGCATTATTCACTGAAGAGCGTTATTGATATAGTGCGATAATTCACAAGACATTGAAGTAGTATCCATAGTGTTTGGAAGAGTAACCAAACATAGGAGTATATGAATCATAAAGATGGTACAATGCCTAGGAAAGATATAACCCAATAGTAAGACAAAGATCTAAATAGGTTCCATGTTCAAGGGAGATGTGACTGACGGATGCCACTTTTTAGAATATAGATAAATGGAAAAAGAACCCACCCCACATCTTTTTATTTTTTAAAGAATCCTTCATGGTTTTACTAGTGTGAAAGAGATAAAAGTATGCTTCATAGTGTCTTTTTCATAGTGTTTTATGAGCCTGAAAAAGAGTTAAAAGTTTACTCAATCATGTGTCTTTTTCATGTTTTAATGAGCACAAAAAATAGTTAAATGTGAGCTCATATGGAGAGAATGCATGGCTCAGTGGCATGCCTCTATGTTCCAAGAACATGGAAATGGACTACGCAAAGTGAAAGACAAATGGTACTGGAAAGTGATGTCTACTCATCACAGTGGTTCTCTCCATGGGTAAATTATCACAAAATTAAAGCAAGATAATGCAAATGGTAAGAGGTCAAGTGTGGCTATAATGGCGGTAAGTGGGATCAAATAAAACATGAGTGTTGTAGTAGGAACCAAGACATAAAAATAAATATGCATGTGCAATAGTAAAGTAACATAAAAATACAGGAACCCTCTTTGGATATGACCAGTAGAATGAGGCTCAACTTCAATTCATGGCAGGAATAAAGGATGGTTCTTATGCCTACAAGAAATTGCAACATGGGAACCAAATGGAAACCAATGTGCTAACTAGGTAACTCATGAAAGGTAGAAACTACCATGCAAGTTATGATGTGCAAAAGAGAATGGATAATGTCACAACCTCATGGGATTGAACCTAACACATTATGCCAACAAAGTGACGATTAATAATGCGATCATGAGACATTTTCGACATCATGTGGCACACAATATTGGGCCCACAACACATATAATCAAATTTCCACCTTATTGAACTATCAAGAACTACAAAAGGAAAATATGGTGAGTAGTCTCATGAATAATTAGAGTTCCTTGACGATTCTCATAAATGAATAAATGAGGTACGATATTCTCATGTATGGTATAATTGAAAGTGGAAAATTTAGTGGAAAGTTCTAAAAAATGAATCTGAGGACCAAAATGGTCAAGATGTGGAATTTTGCTAGATGCCCCAAAAACTTCTCCCAGTCTGAATAAAGAATAAGGGATGTTCGATGATCATATATTCCTTTGGATTATTGTCTAAATACATGACATCCAATATGGCCTCATCTGAATGCATCTCAAGTTATAGGAAGTCATTTTGTAAGACACTCGACCCACTAATCCTTACTTATGTTGATCGGGTGTTAAAATTTCACATTTTCTCTATCATATCAAAACATCTTCTTGAGGGAACCATCATCGTTTTCTCGTCAAGATATATCCAACAAAAATAATTATTCT
Source organism: Picea engelmannii (assembly GCA_009831015.1). Lineage (NCBI taxonomy): Eukaryota > Viridiplantae > Streptophyta > Pinopsida > Pinales > Pinaceae > Picea > Picea engelmannii. The sequence goes on from ML783704.1 coordinate 647,543, forward strand.
CAAATCCAAGTCCTGGATCAAACATTATGGCCTTCCTAATTTTCTTAGGCCCTCATTGGTCGAAGGGAAACCTCACTTACACATGACATCCATGTGGCCACATATCCCTCATGTAATATTGCATGGCACTAATGAGGCACCATCCACCTAACCCATTAGACCCTCCAGATCAAAGGCTCAGATCAAGTGTTGGAATATTGGTTGTTGTCATTGATTTCAACCCTAGTCATGGGTTTTGGACCACAAGATTGATGAAGGTATTTGGATATGAAGGACAATGCACATGCATATAAAACAACCATGGATGGATAGCCTACATTATGTTGTTTCCGGTGGTATGTTTCACGTCAAGTGGATCCTCATGGTTGAGGAGAAATGAATTTTTGAAGATGACAAAGTGAATTGAAGAAGGAAGTACATGTAGGCCCTGAAGATAATTAAAGAAAAGAATTACAACATATGAAAGTGTCAGGTTGGACCTAATGTTAAAAGGAAGTGAAATAAATGGTATAAATAAATATCATTATACATTCAGTTGATACACAATTCGAATTTCAGAGGAAATCAGAAGTAAAGAAGGTCGGATTTCAAGGGAGGATGAAGTCTTTTGGTGATGTGTTCTAAGGTATGTTATTTTCAGGTCATCTTACCATTTTTGCTATAACGTTTTTTCTAGAACGATTCAGACGGTCAAATTTCTATGGTATTGAGAAGACATATCATGGTACCTATGGTAAAATATTTAGCTCTTTATTCGCTATTATTATGGAGATACACTATGTGGAAGATAGGGTTTTTGACCAGTCCTGAAGTTAGTCAATAAACAAGTGTTATGGCTAAAACAATCCTAACTTATTCATAGAGAATACAAATTATGTGGGAAAAATTTCATTGGAGAGAGTACGGATTGTAGTGTCGTGTGTGAGATTTTTAAAATCTGATGTTAAATATTGATCACGGGGCATTCTGTACAATTGTGGTCTCCTAAATAAACCAGAATTGAACAAGGTCTACGATTCTCTCTATAAATTCTTTTTGGGGAGGATTTAGGGAGTGAAACTTGGATAAGTTTCAGAGAATATATTGAATAATATTATCTACAGGATCATAGTATTCTGAGAATTGAATAATTGTAGAAATTGAAGAAGTCTCAGGAAGCATTATCAGGTTCTATGTGATGGTTGGTTGATGGTGATGATTTAATGTGAAGTTTTATTATCTATCATATATTCTTGGGTGGAAGGAAGGGGAAAGGATGGAGAGTTAAACTTTCTCTTGATATTGGAGTATTGTATCTTCCTCTTGGATTTTTATCCCTCCCTTTACATTTGTAAGATGTAGCTACCTTTGGAAGTCATTACTTCCCTTGAACAATAACTATTGATTATTTCTCATATATTGTGCATGGTGTATTGTGGTGTATTGGTGTAACTCTTATACTATTGTTCATTTCTCATTGGATATAATTGAATGGTTTAAGTATAAGTTGAAAAAAGGTTTTAAATTGTACTTGATACTGATTCACCCCCCTCTTAATATCAACATCAAGTGGGGCCCCTCCTCATCGTTAGGGTTCCCCTTCCATGAAGCTACTAATTATACTAAATAACAAATTTGATGATAACCACTATCTCATGACTAATCCAAATATGACATCTCTCGATCTTGACCTCCAATGGTTCTAATCATGTTGATGCTTATAACATGTCCAAGGGTTAACATCTATCTTCCTAAATTTTATTAATGGATCTAGAGAGGTCCACCAAATATCTACGACCAATATTTTATCTCACATTTTCATCGATAAATGACTGTTGTTAACCCCGACATATCATCGCCATTGACATTTTCACCTTCCCAGCCTCTAGCGTAATCTTGAAATCCTCCGACAAAAGACCAAAATATCCCTACATCTAGATCTAATCGTTTATATTGAAATTGAATATCTAAATGTTTCTATTCCTCCTCTGATACCACACGAGTCCCTCATCTAATCCACTGGTCACACCTATCACCCCAACAATCACGTTGGATGCCATGCTGGCACACCATGTCATAAAAATTTCATCATCCCTTTAGCCTCTTCTTGCATGACCAGGTGGAACCCACGATATATCGATGAATATTGTTGCACCATGCCCACTCACCGATCAATGGCCCAATTATTCCCAATCCTTTCTCACTATCGACACTTTGGCGCCATCACTCGATTGCACTGAAATATCATGCTTCGATGATGATGCATCTTGATCCGAAAATCCAGATATCATAGTTATAACCTCCATCGGATTGATGGTTGTATTTATTCCCCTGAACTCATCTTCATCGACACTTCTTGACTTGACTTTGACTTCACCAAATTTCTATTCCCAACAACGATGCACGTTGCATCGATGGTCCAAATATCACCTTCAATGGATCAATGATTTTCGTTTCTCCTTGGGCCACCTTTTCATTGTCAAATCTCCTCTCTCCATACCTTAATTGAACCTCCTCCAACGTATGGCTTAGATATATTGATTTGTAGATCCAACAATCATATTTTAAGGAGATGGTTGAAAATCCTTTTCTCCCAGCTAGGCCCAAAATCAACTCATTGACCATTAAAATGTCATCATGTAATGTCCTCGACCATCAAACTTCATCGGGTAACGCTACCCAACCGACCTTATCTCTTTCCAACTAGATTTGATACCAATTTTATAATGACATTGGCCACCAATGGGCCTCGCAACGCCACTTCTTGGACATCTCTCTTAGCTCTGATACCATTATGTATATTTATAAGAATAACTATCTAGTGCACATTAACATCTATAACATTCTGTTCAGGCCACTATTCATGTGGAAATATCCTTAAAACATACACACAACATATTCTAATATACACATATTAATGCGGAAATAATAGTAAGCCTACACATCCATCATATATGAAATATTCAGGCATTACTCATCAATATGTTAAAACATGTATAATTACATAACATATAATTAACAAAGATTTGGAACTTATATTTCAATAGGTGACAACCAACTGCATGTAGACCTTCCATGAACCTACCAGCCTTAGACCATACTACTCATCACTCTAAATAGTGGTTCACCCCTGAGCTGGGCCTAAACTCCATCGAGCAAGGGATTCCTAGGCTTGGAAATGGCAACAGGAAAGTTGCACAGATCGACAGGAAGGATTATTTCCTAGGGTCAACTCACACTAACAACCTACAACCTCTCCTTCCCCACATGCATGTCCCACCCCAGGAAGTGTGCCCCTTCTCTACTCAACAGTCCTTCGACTACCCCACTTCCCTTTGAGGGCTTCAACAATAGGCTGGAAAATAATTCTTTGAGCACTATAGCTACAGTTGGGATCCATTGGGGAATTCACTTCCCCAACAACCTCTCTCACTTGGAGAGATTTTCTTGCAAGCCTAACAACCTGCTTCTTCAATCCACGGAACTAACAACCCTCTTCTTCAGTCCAGCTTTGAATTCAACTCCAGTAAAGGTGATGGAACAAAAAATATCAATATGGAATAGATGATGGCAGTAAGCCATGCTTAGATAAGGAACTGCATGGGTTGTGATAGAAAATCATTAAGGCATGATACATCTAAGGAAAGGTACAAGGTCTGTCGGACTTCATAGGAGATACATAGGATAACTCAATTATGATTATAGGTTTCGAGGGTGCATATTGTTTCATAGGTCGATGATTGAGATGATGGCTCAGTCTGTGAGTCAGTGGTAATTCCGGTAACATCTGAATTGCAGGAAAACGAGTTTCACGAGAATTGTGAGGAGGAACCCCCCACACTTTGGACTTCCCAGCTATAAGCTGCATGTGCCCAGGTCAACACTTGTCTTCTTGAAACTTCATGCTATTCCACTTATCACTTGTTCCCCATTCCAGTAATTTGGGATAACACAAATTAAGTTAACCATATTGTTGGCACAGGGGCATACCCAAGGTTCAACTCTAATAGTGCACCAACAAACCCTAACTACTATCCCTTTCGGCAACACTTGTGAAGTAGATGCAGTCTCACCTGAAGTAGTAATAGGGGGTTGCAGAACACATGTGTCTACAAACATAGGAAATGCAAAGTGGATACAGGACAACAACACACAACAATATAGATATTCCTTACCTTTCCTAAGCTTAATTCACAGGTTATATCTCTGATCTAACACAATAATGCAATAACAATATATTAGATGGCTATTAACACAACATCAACCACAAAGAAAGAAAAAATATATGTGGTTCAGCCTCTCCCTAGGGCTATGTCTACAGAACTATGTTTCTTTATATATTATATGAAAAGATACATTTCTATCTGCGCACTTAGTTGCAAATCTCTCTCCCTCTCTTCCCTCCCTGCGCACCCAGCTGTAGGGTTGATCTTCGCACCCAGCTGAAGATATTACAATATAAACTCAATATCATTCTCAAAATAAGTAATATAAGTGACTAACAATCAATTCTCGATAAACCCCCTCGAGTCTCATATACCTTTATTTATACCTAACATGACCATAGTCTAGGTATCAAAACCCTAGATCCAAAACCCTAGGTGCCAAAAACCCTAGGTCCACTTGACTCATGATTTAAGGGATTTGCCATCCTATCTTTCCTTATTTTCCATGAGGTGCTCCAAAGAACTCATTGATGTCTTCTTCCACTTGCTGATTTGTCCATGATCCATTTTCCTTACTGCTTTATGTTCCTCGATCTTCTCTTCCAACGACTATATTTTCCTTTCTTTTCTCCTTCTTTTCCCACTTCGACCCTTCCTTGTTTTATGTTCCTTCAGCGCAATTATTTCTTCTCCTTTATTCCTTAATATTCACTTCCTTATGTAACCAAGGGACAAAAATCCCCAACACTCACATGTGACTCGTCCTGAGTCACTGCAAGACTGAACCTTTTGTTTTACTTCAACTGCAGACTAAGCGAAGTAGCCTGTGATTTCTGATCAGTCCTTTCCTTTCTTATGCAGACTGTCTTTTCTGTGTCTGGTACCCATTTTCAACTACAAATGGCACCTAGACCCTTCTTCCTTTTTTTATGCTGAGAGTTGTGAGGAAACTGGTTGTCATAATACAATTTCAATACGCTCCAATTTACCAAACCTTCTTTCCATTCTCCATTAAGGGCATTCAACTATGCAACTCCTCCTTCTGTGACATAGGCAACCTCAAATGGCCCAAGCCAATCTGTCTTGAACTTCCCTAGATGCTTCATGAACTTTCTGTCATATAACAATACCAAATCTCCTTGCTTGAATGCCTTCCTCTTGATATGTCTGACATGATAATCCGTTTCCCTTTATTTTTGTACCTATTGATGAAATCCTCTGTGGTATTCCTTAGCATCCTTATGTAAAGTAGGCCACCAGAGGCTAGCTATGAGAATATTTTGTTTTTTTTCTTTCCTTGCATAGTTTCCTCGTTCTATGCCTTCATGCACTTCTATAAGAATCAATGGTGTTTCTACCTCCATAACACATCTCCTCAAGATCTTGTTTTGTCCCATATTATACAACTACCCAACTATGAGTTGAAAATCTACAATGTGAAATATAAATTGTTTCTTCTGCATAACTATATATTCACGAGGTGTCATTCGTGTGGAAAAGAAATGAACTATCTCGACGAAGTGATCATTGACTTTTCTAATGGCCATAAATTGTGCATTTGGTAGTTTATCCTCCAAACTGGTAGGTTCCTCTCCATGTTCCAACCTAGATAAGTTATCAAGTCCTTTATTCATTCTTCCTAGCTTGACCACAATTTCAAAATCATACTCCTGGAATAATAGTATCCATATGCATATTCTCCCCCCCAACACTGGCTTGTTGACTGAGTATTTTAATGTAGAATGATCAGTGAACATCTTAAAATGTCCTCCCAACAAACAATGTTTTAATTTCTGCAGTGCATAAACCATAGCCAAGCCTTCTCTTTCAGTCGTAGTTTAGTTCCTCTCAGTTATAGAAAGCTTCCTGCTAGAAAAGGCTATGGGGTGGTCAATGTCTCCTGCAGCCAAATGTATTAAAATTGCTTCTAATGCAATGGACAAGGCATCAACATGAACATTGAACTCCTTACTCCAATCTGGAAAAAACAAGATTGGCACAGTGATCATTTTTTGCTTTAGTGTGTCGAAACTCTGTTGGAATTCTTCTGTCCATTGGAACTTACTGTCTCTCTTTAATAGCTTCTCCATAGGTGTTATTATCTGTGAATAACCCTTAATGAACTTCCTGTAGTATCCAGTGTGCCCTAATGCAGTGCACAACTATCTAACCAAAGTTGGAGGACATAGATCAACAATGATGGCAATCTTGGAAGGATCCACCAACAACCCCTGCTTACACACAATGTGCCCGAGCATCACTCCAAAGGGTGAAAATAAAATTTATTTTTTCAAATTCAGGAAATTTGACATTGCCAACACTTATCTAACATCAATCCTAAGAATTCAATATGGTGTTTCAATAAGCTAAAGAGAGTCCAATCATAAAAATAATCTTCTAGGAACTTGTGTAATAAGTCCTTAAATGCTTCGACCACCACCCTGGAAACGATGCCTAGTGCATTGTTCAACCCAAAGGGCATCACGGTGTACTGGAATGAACCCCATTCTGTTGCAAATGTGGTGTTATGTTGATCTTCCTTAGAAATTCCAATCTAGTGATAACCTGAGAATCCATCTATGAATGAGTAGACATCCTTTCCTCCTACATTAGCAAGAATTTCATCAGTAAAGGGTGTAGGAAAGGGGTCATGTAGGCATGCATCATTCGGTTTCCTTAAATCTACACAAATTATGATTTCTCTTGACTTCTTACCATGGACCACCATAGGGATAATCCATTCAGATTCTTCAACAAATTCTATGATTCCTACTTCCAACATTATATCCAATTCAATCCTAACTTTATTCTTGTATTTGGGGTTTAGTTTGTAAGGTCTCTGTTTGATAGATATTGCATCTGGTCTCAGAGGGATCTTCATTTCTCCCATGGTTCCTTTAATTCCCTTCATATCAGTGAACTTGGTTGGAAACAAGTCTTGATATTCATGTAATAGATCTGTGATCTTGCTAATAGTAGCATCATCTCAATAGTCTCCAACATTTGCTAATTTAGGTATTTTCTCTATTCCAATATTAACCTTCTTAATTTTAATGGGTTGTCCAGCAAAAGGTAGTTCAATCGTTTGTCCTTCTAAGTATCTGTGACCTTCAATTTCTGCAATGTTTACATCTCTAGGGTCATCATCCTCATCAACATTAATATTGTAGAAATCCTGTAACTGTTGAAGAGGCGTAGTCCATTCATCTCCTTCTTGGGTAAAAAGGAGGTTAGGTGTCTCCTCAAAGACCTTTTGTCTCATAGTTTGTAAATCCTGATCCACTGTAGAGTACTGAATCTCAAATAAAAACATAGCTATAAAGTTATGAGTCATTCCATACCAGTATATAGTGATGAGGCACCATTTTGCTTGAAGATACTAGTTGATAGGCATAGTATCCAAGGTGTTAATGAAATTATGCACCCATTGTTCTTTAGGAATGTTTCCCCAGGCCTCGTCAAAACTTCTCATGTGGTCCTTAGGACAAATTTGGCATGTGTAACGAAATTTGCATCCTTCGTCTTGGTCTGAAAAGTGCACTGTCAATAAGGTGTGACATTGTACCCATTCTATGATGTTATTCTTTTGTGCTCCTTGTTATCACCATAACAATTTTTCAAATCAGGACCCAAATTTCAGAAATTTAGCAAAATGTTATTTCACTGTGGAGGCATGATAGTTTGGGGGACCAGGATATATCTAGTGGCATATAGACAAATATAGCGGAGGCAAAAAATGTATAACTCGACAGACTATTGATCTTGAAGAAGCCCAGATAAACAGCTAAGGCACATATCGGGGAATGAAGCAGCATGGAAGATAATTATTCAAAGGCAAGCCGGGGAAACCATTATGGTTTCATTCATGGACTCATGGCGACACCAGAGGTACATTGGGGTGAAAATAGGTCTACTCAAAACCATATTTTCCAACCCCAGATATTGGAAGTTGATGGTGTTATCACCTATTGATTTGCATTTTATTTTTCCAAACCAACCTGTCTTTGTGTTATTTTTCCACTCAGATTTTCAAATTTTATCACCAGCTCCATCAAGCTCCCATCACTTAAATCTTTCATCCAATTGAACATCCAAAATAGTCTTGTACTCCATGAGTAAAAAATTGGCAAATATCTCAAGCCTATACCTAGCCTATATTCCTATCTAAACCCCTAAGTTCCATCACTTCATTCACTTTTACCTGTATTTTCATATTCCCGTTGAAAATAAAACATATTCATTAAGCACCCTTATCCTATCCACAAAGCCATATTTTTAAGTCTCATATGCCCAAAATCCTTCGAAAATAGAAAAAAGGTTTTTTTTATTATTAATATAAATATTTTTATATTTATATTAATATTTAATCCAATATTTAATTTGTGAAATCACGTCAAATCATGGGCACGAATCTCAATTCATAATGTGGAAAAGTCAAAGGTTGGATGGAGGGCACACATACATATCGGAGTTTGAAGTAACGAGGAGGTTAATTTTGTGAAGGGAGACCGGGGAATACTACCATGGTTTCTTTGGTGGACACGTGTTTTTAGGTGGAACACATCATAGGTAAGAGTAGTTTGATTTAAACCACTTTAAGCCCAAGAAAGATATAATAAATGCAAGCATTTATCATATGTTTTATTTGAAACATTTTTCCAAGAGTGCATTTCAATAAAGATTATGGAATTTCCAATAAAAGAAATTCCTCCTCACAGTGAAATTGTTTTACACGGGCGAAATTCACATTTTACAAATCAAGGGGACTAATGTTTATTTCCATGGAAAATAATTAAATGGAATATGCACGTGAAAGAAACTTGGACAATTTTTATCCAAAGGTTTTACAGAAGTAAAAGAAGAAGATAAAAGGTATTTTTCCAAAGACGGTAAATTGGAAAAACATTACAAAGAAAATGTTTTTCCACAGTGAAACAGTAAATTGGAAAAACATTACACAATAAATGTTTTTCACGGAAGAATGGTAAAAGTAAAGTTTTTTACAATGAAATGGTGAATTGGGCAAACAAGACATGGTCTTAAAAACCACGGGCATGAAATAAATTATGGAAATTTAATTCTACAGGATAGAAAAATATTTGGGAATTATTTTTATTTTAAATATATTATTCCCAAATGTTTAATGAGAACATGGATAAATGCAATTATATTTGAAATATTATGAGTGGAATTTCAAAGAAAACATTGCAGAGGAAGGAGTCGGAGCGTCAGAGGAATCTGCAGGGCTCATGGAACATTTTTTCTGAAACTATCATTTGTAATCATTGTAGAAGATGAAACATTTTGTTTCAGTTATTGTAATCAGTTACACACTAAAGGAACTCAAATTGCATAAGTATCATAGGTTCCGAGTGTATGAATGATAGGCATAAGTGCAAGGGCACAATTTTGGTGGTTCTGGACTCTATTGTAATTTTTCTGGGACTGAATTGAACACATATGCAGAAGCATTTTTGAACTGTTTATGAAAAGATTCTAATGGCTATGATATGAGTTTTGTCTTCCTTCATTGTTTGTATTTCCTGTGATCTTTTATTCCACATGCATTTTCTTCTGTTTAAATTGGAGAGTTAAAGGCCCAGAATTTGTCTTGTGATTCTCTCGACTGAAGCAATTTAAACTATGTGTATTTCTTCCTAACTAATTCAGAATTCATTTAATTAATGCTCCGATGCAGTTACTTGTTTTCCCCCTTTCCTCTTACACTCTGCAAATTTAAATTTACAACTCAAATTCATTGCCTCATTTAGCCTTTATCCTCTGGAGAGTTCTACTTGTTGATCATTGTTTTCATTCATTTTCAGAAACTTTGACTCCATATCCCTATGTGTTCCTCCCCTTCTTAGCCAGAAAATTTATAAAAATCCCCAAAACAAAGCAAATCTAGCCACCGGTTTCCATAGATATATCAAGTGACACGAGAGATCCCTCTCTGAGTTGGGCAGGCTAGTGCCTCATCTCTAAAGTTGGTTGAAACAGTTACCTCTGTCGTTTGTCTATTCAGCCGGACATAATTTACAGAGTTCTAATACTCCCCACCATCTAGCTGGTGTGGCTTTCAAGGCTTCATCCAGTGCCAACATCCTTTGTTGTACTGGTACAATTTTCTCAAATTCATCTAGAAATGTCTCTTGGCAATTCCAACCATCAAATATTGGAAGATTTCTTACTTCTGTGCCAATCTAGTGAACTAATCTAGTCAGTCTGGCACATTGTAGTGTGGATACTTCATACATCATGTTCTACCAATTTTCTAATGCCTCTTCTGAATCTGATAAACACACATTTTCACTTCGCCAACTGAGATTTTTGTTTGTTGTAGGATTAATGTAATCTTGTTGTCTTGCTATCAACTTGTATATGTTATCTAGCTCATATGCGCGGTCTTCTTCCCTAATAGGTTATGCGTATCTCCAACATTCATATGGTTCCATAGGTGCAATGAATTTAAGGCCATTACCCTCAAATGTCATTCTTCTCTTATTTAGGTCAACAATAGTTAAATTGTTGAAAGCCCAATCAATTCCTAACATTGCATGATAGGGATAACTATCATAAAAAATTTCAATCACCTTAAAATATACAAATGTCCTTATCCCATCAATGTCTATAGGAACATGCTTTAGTCTTCCAAAGGGGATCACCGCCTACTGATTAGCGATCTTGAGCCTAATAGGAGAGTAAATCCATCTATGTTTTCCCATCAGTGCCCAAGTCTTCTTCGCCATAACATTTACTTTTGATCCCAAGTCGAGGACCACATAGTCCACATCGTAATCTCCAATATGAGCACTAAGGTGTAATTCCTTGTTTGTTATCCTTTTCCTTGATACTTGATTCACAACTCTACTTAGCATAGGGTCTATTCTCCCAATTTCATACTATCTCACCAGGTGTTGTAATTCTTGTACAAAATTTTCATCTTTAATAAAATTGATACAGGTATATAATAAGTCCATGAGCTTTCTTACCTCTTTTCCTTGTCTAGAAGGCTGATCAAATGCTGGTGGCATTTCACATTCCCTTACTTTTGGTTGTGTCTTAAATGAAGAAGCTTGTCCTTATACAAATTCTTTCCTTGCCTCTTCAAAAGTATGCCTCTCTCTCCTTGAATCAAACAACTGTGCCTTCTTTGCAGCTCTTTTGATCCTTGATCCATCTACAGCCTTTGCTGGAGTCACTCTATATTCTACTATAACAATGCCTACTCTAGTAATTGCAATGAATCTGGAGTATTCACTGCGACGTTCTGCTGACATCAATTGGACTTGTTGGTTTCCTCCTCATCTCTCCTGGATTTTGTCTAACAATACTAGACAATATTCAATGACATTATCAAATGAATTACAATAGTTGCAAGTGGTACAAGGGTTCTGACAATCCCTTGCCAAATGTCCTAGCTATGCGTAGTTATAGCAAATGATCTATCCTCTGCCTCAACCCATACCTCCTCCTCGTCCTCTTCCTCTGAATCCACCATGAGGGTTGAATTTTCCTCTACCTAGGGAGATGAAATACGCATTGTTTCATTCTTGTTGTACTTCTCCTTGAATTCTATATGTATCCCTTGATCTTTCATTCATGAGATCATAAGCCCTACAATCCTTCTCATCATGTCCCACAGACTTACATAATGTACAGTAAATATTGGTAGGTGTATGGACATATTTTTGCATATAATAACATTCACCAGGGCGATGTCTAGTTATACATACTTCACACCAAGGTATGATAGCCTACTTTAAAGGAATAGGTGCTCCATAGGCCAGGTATTCATTAAATAGAGGACAATGCTCTTTGTCATGACCCTCTGATTTACATCTGATACACCATATATCTTATCTTTTCTCTTTTCCCTTATCTTTCTTCATATCTTAGACCTGTAAAGATAAACTGGTTAACTGATTCAAGATTTGGCTCATACCCGGGTTGGCTTCTCCTATAGGGGTTGCTTCTAGTTTCATGGCGATCTCCAATTCTTCAGCCTGTGAAGCGACATTTTGTTGCATCAGAGGAACTCTGATGTGTGGCAAGAGAGAAGAGATGAACCATTTTTTATTCTATTCGTCTAGAATCTGAAAACTCAACCGACCTTTTAGATTCTTAAACCTCTGATCAAACTCCCAAACAGGTTCAATTACCTTCTGCTTTATTTCTTTCAGTTTTGTAATCCATTGCGACTCCAACTTAGGTTTCTTGAATTTTTCACTCAATGCATTATTAATGTCCTTCAACAGTTTGGGTTGTCCAAGTCCTCAAGAAAACTTCATATACCAGTTCAGAGCGTGATCCATCAAGGTAGTACTAAACTAAGTTCTCTTATCATCTTTGTCAGTGACTTGCTTGATGTTCCATACAACTTTGCATAAGAACCAGTGCTATTCAGGATCTTCATATTCATATCCTTTGAATATGGGTAACCTCATTTCATCTTCCATAGATATTCCATGGTTTCTTGACTGAGTATGTACTAAGCTGTTGGTAACAGTACTCTAATTTCTCTGACTACTCTAGTTACTTTGGTTACTTACTGCTGCTAAAACAATAGGAGGAGTAATAGTACTTACTTCGACAGTAGGCACAGTTCCTAAAGTTTATGGGTCTCCTTGGCAAAGTTCTTTGGTCTGTACTTCCCCTGATCTTGCAGATTCTGAATGCTCTTCATCTATTAGATATGCCTCTTCTCCACTGTAGAATCCCTTGTCTTCGTAGTTTTGGTTAAAAAATTTCACAAGAGGAACCTCTCTGAACAGTATCTCACAACACATGTGTCCATCCTTTGTGTCATTATCGCTGTCTAAACTCTTGAACATTAGATTTATTGTATCTTCAGGATATTATTCTCATGCAATAACATCTTAATCCTTAGTTTTAAAAAGTGTAGGAACTTTCCTCTAGGTCCCTTAAAGAAATACCTCTCTGCTTGATTATACAATTCTTCTCTGTCAATAGAAAACTCAGTAGTGTATCCTCCAATAATGATATCAAACTAGAGGTCCACCGCTCTATAAACAACGTTATCAACTCTCTTGACCTGATCAACACCTCCGTCCAAACCACATGTGGTCTAGGTATGATCTCAAACTGGGTATCTTCTAGTCTAGCTAACCACTCGTATAATTCCTTATGAATTCCTCCAAAGAAAATCTCGTGTATGTCAGTAAAGATGTACCTTCCCAACCAATTTTTTGTACTAATGATAGGCTTCTTGTTCTGGGCTTCGGCGAAGTCCTTTTCTTGTTCCTCTATCAACTTCTATATTTATATCTTCGATGGGAACCACCTTGACATTCCCTCAAGAAGATCTTGGTCCCAAAAATGGAAACATTTGTGGGCACAAGGGCAGACCCAGAGTTCAACTCTAACAATGCACCAAAAAACCCTAACTATTGGCCCTTTCAGAAACACCTGTGAAGTAGATGCAACCTCACATGAAGTAACAATAGGGGGTTTCAGGGCACAAGTGTCTACAACCAGAGGAAATGCAAAGTGGATCCAGGACAACAACACACAAAAATCTAGATATTCCTTATCCTTCCTAAGCATACTTTGTAGGTTATATTTCTGATCTAACACAATAATGCAATAACAATATATCAAATGGATAATAACACAACATCAATCACAAATAACAACAAGATATACGTGGTTCACCCGCTCCCTAGAGCTACATCCACAAAAATGTGTTTCTTGATATATTAGATGAAAACATACGGTTCTATATGCACACTTAGCTGTATATCTCTCTCCCTCTCTTCCCTCCTTGCTCATCTAGCTACAAGGTTGATCTTCGCACCCAACTAAATATCTTACAATACAGACTCAATATCGTTCTCAAAAACAGTAATAGAAGTGACTAACAATCAATTATCAAGCAACCCCCTCAACTCTCCTATACCTTTATTTATACATAAAATGACCATAGTCTAGGTATCAAAACCCTAGATCCAAAACCCTAGGTCCACTTGACCCGTGCATTAAGGGATTTGTCATCCTGTCTTTCCTTTTTTTCCATGAGATGATCAAAAGCATTCATTGATGTCTTCTTCTACTTGTTGAGCTTTCCACGATCCATTTTCTATACTGCTTTATCTTCCTCAATCTTCTTTACCAATGGCTAGATTTTCCTTTCTTTTCTCCTTCTTTTTTTCTTCTTTTCCCACTTCAACCCCTCCTTGGTTTATGTGCCTTCCGTGTAGTTCATGCTTCGACTTTCTTCCTTAATCTTCGCTTCCTTACGTAACAAAGGGCCAACACATATCCTTTGGGAAATAATAATAAAATATTATTCCTCTAGAGGTAAGCCCTCAAGCTTCTCCCCCATGCCTAAACACTTAGCCCCCTCCCTTACCCTACCTAGTGGAATTTAGTCCCCCATAACTATTTCTTCATGGTCATTCTACATGCTACAATGTAATTTTATTAATGATATGTGCATTTAATATACAAAAATCAGGCTCATGGCCTTAAGCATCTAGGCTCTCCGCCCTAATAAACATATAAGTATTCAGCTTATAAACACTTGGCTCACTAGCCTATAGTCATAATTACAATTTAACAGGTGCCCGAACTTAGCGTGGTACAATCCCCTTCCCTTATTTTTTCACTGTCCTCAGTGAAACATACTTACATGACAACAACATGATTTTCAAAATCTTCAAAAAGATGCGGGTATTCTGCCCGCATAGCATCTTCATGCTCCCATGTCATGTCCTCAGGACCGTAGAAGGTCCATTGGACATTTACAATCCCTATGGCTCAATTCCAGAGCTGTTTTCTTTTTCGATCTAGTATATCCACCGGATGCACCTGAAAAGCACTTTCTTGCTCCATCTGAATCACATTCCAATCAATAACATGATTAGCATCAGGTATATATTTCTTAAGAATTGACACATGAAATAAATTATGGATAGAAATGCATGCAGGAAATGAAAGCCTATATCCTATTGGACCAATCCTCTCTAGGATTTGAAATGACTGACAATACCGAGCTGCCAACTTTGAAAAATTTCCCAACTTCAGGGAGATTCTTTTGGATTTCACTCTCAGGAATACATGATCCCCTACTTTAAATTGTCTGTGAGTTTTGTTCTTATCAGCATAAATTTTATTCCAATCTTGGGCAGCCTTAAAATTTTGTTTAATTTTCAACATTTTTTCTTCCATTTCCTTCAGCAACTCTGGCCCAAGCACTACCCTATCAGCTGGGTTATCCCATCTTACTGGCATGTTGCATTTTCTACCATAAATTTCTTCAAACAGGCTCATCTTTAGTGATGTTTGATACCCATTGTTGTAGGCAAATTCCACCAAGTGTAGATAATCTTCCCATATAGATGGTTTGTCCATCACATACATCCTTAGCATGTCCTCTATCACTTGGCTCACCCTTTTTGTTTTCCCATCCAACTCATGATGATATGTTGTGTTGAAGTTTAGATTTGTTCCAAACCCTTTGAATAACCCCTTCCAAAACTTTGATATAAAATTTAGGTCTCTGTCAGACACAATTGTCTTGGGTATGCCACACAATTGTGCTATTTCCCTCATATAAGTATCATCAACATTAGTTACTTTATGAGTAGTTTTCATAGGAATGAAATGGGAAGATTTAGTAAGCTTTTCCACCACTACCATGATTGCATCGTGTTGCTTTCTAGGAAATATCGTGATGAAATCCATTGTCACTACTTCCCATTTCCACTCAGGAATGGGTAATGGTTGTAGTAACCTAGCTGGATGTTTATGCTCCTCTTTGAAATTTTTACATTCCAAGCATTTGGAAATACAATCAACAATCTCCCTCTTCATGCTTGGCCAATAATATTGGCTCTTGACTACATAAATTGTTTTCTGATATCCTGGGTGTCTTGCATAAGGTACATTGTGCATTTCTTTTAAAATCACACTCTTCAATTCATAAGAGTTGGGCACATAAAATATGTTTCTATACAAGACAATTCCATCAGTTCCCAATTCATAATCCTCAACCTTTTGTTGCATTTTACCTTGTTGCAATTTTGTTACTAATTCCATATACTGCGAATAAAATTTTGCAGCCTTAGAGATTCTTCCTTGAAGATCAACATGATACATGTTGATGGTTGTAGCATGCATTTCATGCATTGTATTTCTAAATGCATCAAACATTTTGTTCTCCTTTCCTTTGATATGCTTGATATAAAAATAATATTCACAGAGGAATTCCAATCATCTTCTCTGCCTGGAATTCAATGTAGGCTGATCAAAAAAATACTTCAGACCATGGTGGTCTGTCCTGAGCTCAAATATCCTTCCCATGAGGTAATGTCTCCATTTGTTTAGAGCATGTACAATGGATTCCAACTCCAAATCATGAGTGCCATAGATCCTTTCATGCTCTTTCAATTTTATAGACTCATAACATATTACAAACCCATTCTGGTTGAGGACTCCTCCTAGTGTTTCTTTAAATGTGTATGTGCAAACCACAAAATCTTCATTTTGATCTGCAATATTCCGAATTAGAGAATTGGTTAACAACTTCTTCAATTGTTGGAAGCTTCTTTCACATTCTCTGGTCCATTGAAATTTCTGTCTCTTCCTTTGCAAGGAAGTGATGGAGTGAGCTATTCTCGAAAACCCTGCAATGAACATTCTGTAGTAACCAGCTAGACCCATGAAGGATCTGAATTCTGTAACATTCTTTGTTGCTGACCATTCTCTAATGGATTCTATCTTTTCAGGATGAACTTCTATCCCATCCTTTGAAATAATATTCCCCAAGTAGTGAATTATGTTTTGATAAAATGATCACTTGCTCAATTTGGCATACAATTGATTCTCCTTGTTGGCCCTCGACCAAGTTTTGGGGAAACTTTGGTCAGTTTTGGAGGTTTTGGCCCACTTTTGGACTTTGACACGTTGGTTGAAGTAGGAGCATCCAGGTGGAGATGCGATCGTGGATCTCAACTATTTTGAGGGTTATGTGGACCCAGTAAGGGGTCCTCTGGGTTGTGTAATGGGTTTATGGGATATCGGCCAATGGGTTTTCCCCATGTTTAGGCCTTATTGAAAGATTTTGTAAAGTATAAATAAGGAGGAATTTATTATAGAAGCATTATTTCTGTGTGCGAAGGAATGTATGTGGTCAAGGCTTTGTGCTCGACTATAATTTTGTAGACTGTGCTCAGTGCTTGTGATGCTCAATTTGGAGCAGGTGCTAAGTTTCGTGATAAGAGATTTTGGCTCTATTCATTTGACCTATTTTTGGAAGGTAAAGAAGGAGGATCTAGTGCTTAGTGCACAAATATCCTTTCTTGTGCGAATTTCGAATTTGTGGCTTAGTGCATAGGAGTGACTAGATGTAATATTTTGGTGAATAATAAAGAGGCAAAGAGGTTTGTGGATGTATCCCCACCCTAGGGTCAACCACATATATCTGATGTCTCATGGTTTTATTTGTGCAGTGTCATTTCTGTTATGCATTTTCTTAGTGCTTTGATTAGGATGTGTAATGAATATATATTGTGTTTCTTAAGTAATTTACTTATGTTAAAGGGTAAATGAATGCTAGAATTAACTCATAGTGCTAAGTGCTAATTGCTCAGGGTGCATAATCAATTGTTTTTATTGCACTTATTTGTCTTTGATTATGTTCTATAGTGTTAATGAGGTTAATAAACTAATGCATGTTCACTTCCTATGCATTAACAAAATATTCTGGGAAGTCTTCTTATCACATAATCATGTCCCAGTATGGTTACAAACACCTATGTCATGTAACCCCCCGTGCTTCTACCTCGGGTGAGACTTTGCTTCGCAGGTGTTGCCAAAAGGGTCGGTAGTTGGGGTTTTCTTGGTGCACTTTTAAGCATTGAACCCTGGGTCTTCCCCTGTGCCAACAAATGGTTCCGTTGCCGGGACCTGAAACTGTGATTGCTACAAGCTAAAGAAAAATAAAATATATGTGCATAGGTTAGCTACTGAAGTGCATAGTACTCTACTTTAATTGTGAAGATTTGTGCCAATAAAGTAAGTTTTTTTGAAGAAAATAGGTAATATTATAAATGATGCAAGCTTTGTTCTTTGGTAAGAGAAAGATAAGTGAAATTTTTTGTTTTGAAAGCATGAATTTAAGTATGTTTAATAGATTTTGTCCTAGTCTGAAGGCTAGCGCGCAGTTGAAAGAAACAATTGATTTGATTAAATTCAATGGAAATGAAGAAATATATGTTATTCCTATGGATAGAAAGATTTTTGGACTGATAAGTGGATGCAGGAACCTAGATTTTTTTTTCTTTTCAGATTGCAGGTCCAACACTATGGTCCTAGGGAAAGTGTGCAGTACAAAAAACATTGGGGAACATTTTAGAGAAAACAAGGATTTAATTTGTGTTATAATTGCATAAGGCTGGGACATATTGCTAAGGAATGCCTTGAGGTAGGCCCTATTTTTATTTTTTGTAAGGATGTTGGTCACAAGGTTGAGGATTGTCCAAGGATTATTGCTAAAGTTGAAGGGAGGGACATAAGACAAGAAAATTATGAAAAGAGTTAAGAGACTAAGGGTATGTTAGAAAGTCATAAAGATAAAAGGTCAAAGGAATTTCAGACTATGTTATTAAAGTTGGAAGAAATGATGGATGTTCATAAAGATGTCAGTTTACTAGAAAGCCTGAAATCAAAACAATGCATAAGTGCAAGAATAAAAGACTTCGACATAGATTGTATAGTCGTGCACGAGGAAACACAAGTGAATATTATGACAGAAGTAACTTGGGAATTTTTGGGAAAGCCTAGTATGGTACCTTCTTTAGGAAGAATAGGATTTTTCAAGGGAAAGATGATAACCTTATGTGGAAGAAAAACTACTGTACCTATTATTATTCATGGAACATCGACTGAAGAAGAATTTTAAGTCATTAAGTTTGTTGAGGACAACGTCCCTTTCCCACTTTTGTTAGGTAAGACTTGGATTGAGAAGGATTAGACCAAAAGGAAAGAAGAGGAAGAAGCTATAGAAAAGAGAAAGAAATAATTAAGGGATCTCATATCTAGAAAAATAGACCAACTAAGAGAAGAATGAGAGGATAAGTTGAAGCAAAAGAGAAAAGTGACAACACAGGAGGGACATAAAGAATGAGAATTAGCTATCAAGGTTGAAAGAATGCAAAAAGGATTGAAGGACATAACAATCTAAGAGAGAAGTGTGCCCACTCAGGAAGTGTTAAGAAAAGAGATATTAACTTTAGAACCTTTGAGGGTACCTCAACAGTGCGAAGCCACTACTCTAGGGGAAGATAAGAATAAAAATGGAAATAGGATTTCATAAATAGTTAAAGAGACTCAAATAATAGGAAAGAAGGAAAGGAAGCTCAATAAAAAGAAGGCTAAGTTGGAAAATATACAAGAGGTTAAGGAAACTAGATGGAAGACTTCACAGACCAGAACCTCACAGGAGGCAGGTTTGCAAGCTTTGAATCTCACTGGAATAGCAGGTCTGCACAGATTTGGACTTCTCCCTAGCGAAGTTATAAAACCATTGGAGGCACCCCAACCATTAGAATGATTCTCTAGAATGGTTAGGAAACAAACTTATGGGTTTATAGACTACTTTTGGATGTTGATACTGCACCATAACGACTAGATTTACATTAATAGAAGCATTTAACTCTAGTTCCTATCCGTTGGAAGATCCGTCATGTCGCCCCACTTATTTAACTCATCTATCGTGGTGCTGAGACCACTTTTTGATACCCATGACAGACTGAGCTAATTTGAGAATTGTCTAAGTGTCAAAATTTCCTTCCTGTCGTTACATGAAAATATACCCTGCATGTATGTTTGCCTATATGTTGCCTGTTAAAAACTAGAGTGTCGGGCGGACCCAACGACTTTGTGAAGTCTTTAGAGGAATTTGTTAGGAAAATCATGGCCAAATGAACTGTATCTAAGGGTATTTAAGCATCTTTGACTAGGGGACTGTAGGCTTCCCCTTCGACCGGACATCATTCCTCCCGCATCAAACCCATAATTGAATAAAGAAGTAAGCACCACAATGATCTGGCTAATGCGAAGTACATCCCATCAATCTTTCCTGAGTATATTTGGCCTCTAGATGGCATTGTTAACCACGATAGTATCCCTCATGATTTCAGGTATTCTGTGTTCATTGTGTATATTCTGAAAGGAATTCACATAGTAGGGAGTTAGTTAGGGAATATTCCACTGTTGAAGCATAGTGACTTCAACTTAGGAGACCAAAGGAATTACGCCATGCCATCCCCTCACCTTTATTTAATGAAGACAACTGGAAGGAAACCTCACCTCATCCCACAACCATGGATCGAGGAGTTGGCATAGTCAACCATATTAAACATAATGAAGATTTCACATTTTGGCCGCCACCAGGAGGTTAATTCTTGCATTAAACTCCTTCTCTCATGCTATCATGGAGGATATATATGGCTTGACAGAATAATTACTGTGGATCTGGCGCTGATCTACTGAATCACAAGTTTAAGTTTGAAGGGTCTTGACCCACAACAATTCTACCAAGGGAATACCTCATACCGTTCTTTATCACATCACATCAAAAAATCCTATGGAGAGGTAGAAAAGGGGAAGCGAGCTTACAAGGTAGCCTCCATACAGGATGGTATAGTGCACCTTTCTTGTCAACTCTTAGCTAGCAAACTAGTGAGGAAGAACCACCCCACATAGGTCCTTGGGTTCATGGTGGACCTCATAGAAAAGTGTGTGGAGGGCCTGCAAATGAAATGGGTGAACTACCTCGTCAATGAGTTAGAAAAATATTGTCGTGAAGCCCAAGATTTAGGATATGAGTTTCACTACAGTTGGTTGATCATTATGATTGCATTTGTGGCTTGGCAAATGCCTGAAGGAGCTAGTTTCCCAGAGATTGAACCTGCAGAGCCCATGGCGACTTAGTTTTCCACACTGTGGTATACCAACGACATGATGAAGCAGTGGCAGTCTAATTTTGTGTTTCATAGATATTATTAGCAGTTGAAATTCTCCATTGAAGAATTCCCTCATATGACACCATGTACCCTACATCAGTATTGTCCCATAGCAAAGTTCTGCATTGATATCCACTTCATTTACATCAACACGTGAAGAGATGATCACTAGGAAATATTACAGTCATACTATAAGCTCACATATGAAGATATGGAACATATTATAAAGGATTGGCCAAAATAATTTCTTGTAACTGTTTTCGATGCAGAGTTATCTACATTGATACTATAGGAATCCCAATGGTTATGCGAGTTGAACATGTCGGAAATTCTAGTGGGACGAAGAAGCAGAGGGAACACAAAAATTAGGTTGAAGTCCAGGACATAGAGAGTGATGAAGAGGAAGAAGAGGAAACCTATGGAGATAGCAACTCTAGCTCACCAGGAGGAGGGAAGACAAAGAAAAAGGACAGGGAGGAGGAGATGAAGGAGAAGAAGAGAAAGAAGGAGGCAAAGCTACATTTGACTTCCATTCATAGGATCTAGCACCCAACCACCTGAAGATCCACCTATGACACCGCAAAAGAGGAGAGTTACCCTGAATAAAACTTTAGCAAGGAAGAAAATTCATGCCAATAAGCCACAGTTGCAAGCCATTCTCACTGATGATGACATTAGTCTAGTCCATGGAGTTGTGGAGGATGCCTCTGAAGACATGTTGCAGAGATACAAAGAGAAACAAGTGGATTTATATGAAAGGATTGAGAGGGAGTTGAAGGAAGTTCAACAGGTTGTTCGCTTGATCTGCATAGTGCTTATTGTGTCGTCTACATCATAGGCCATAGAATTGGGGGACGAACCAAATCCGCAGGGTGAACCATGGATTTGGATCACCCTCCCCTAGTATGGCATCAATTTTCCCACCCCCACAGGACTACAAGCTAGACCCAACTTGGATTTTGAGGTTAACCTTAAAGGAATACCTCTAGAAAAGTTCAAAGTATTGAAGGCAGGTTTGAAGGAATAAAGAAGGGAACAAAGAGAAATGACTACTGAAAGAGTGGCCCAGCTAAGAAGGCTTGCTGATGCAACAAAATCTCGGTTCTAGAGATATTAGGAAGAGAAAGATAAGGCTACAAAAGCCTTGCAAAAGGAGAAAGACGAAGTCCTAGTACACTTATGAGAAGTGCATGATAGTGTAGTTTCCTATGAAAGTGAGAAAGAAGAGATTTAGGTGAATCTTTTGGAGGAAAATAAAGTTGGAAAAGCCCATATACATAAGGAAAAAGAGTAGTTTCTCACAGAGAAGTCCATGGTCAAAGAATTAGTAAGAAAAGTGTGTTTCTATGTTCCAAGCTTTGTGCAGGAGGAGAAAGAGTTTGTCGAAACTCAATTAGTGAATCTCTAAGAGACCGTCCAGCAGTTTCAGGCTAGGATAGATGAACTGGAGGCCCAAACAGTGTCGAGCACCACTCAGGAGATGTTTGACCAGAGGGAGGAGACCGCCAAAAACACAGTAGCATGTATAAAATCCCTCACCTCATCATGTAAACAGTTGAGTGACAGAAGTGTAAATAGTTAAGTGACAAAAGTGCCTAGACATATGAACTCCTCACTGAGAATCCAAAGTTAAAGAAGCTAGAGGCTCAGTTATAGGAGATGCAACAACAAGCATTTTCATTGGAGGCATAGATGAAGCTTCTCATAGCAGTGAAAAGGATGAAGAGATCCTAGGAGTAGTGCACAATACAACATCTTCACTTCCCTCCAAGGTAAGGTGATGGAAGTAACATAGAAGTTACAACCTGTGTAGGATGAATCTTGCAAGGTGTTCAAGGAGATCGATGGTCAGGGTTCACTGTTATATCAAGTAGTTGCAACAATAGAACAGTTCCTGGAAGGGCCTATTACAGATCAAACAATTCAACAACTCGCTAAGAAGGAGGCCCAGGAGAGGCAACAAGTTGAGGTAGATCGCTTTATGCTCGAGGCTTTTGAAGCAGCATTGTCTATACCTGAGTGACTCGGGATGAGTCACATGTGAGTGTTGGGGGCTTGTTGGCCCTCGACCAATTTTTGGGGAAACTTTGGTCAGTTTTGGAGGTTTTGGCCCACGTTTGGACTTCAACATGTTGGTCGAAGTAGGAGCACCCACACGGAGCTGAGATCTCAGATCTCACCTATTTTGAGGGTTATGTGGAACCATTTAGGGGTCCTATGGGTTTTTTAATGGGTTTATGAGATGTCGGCCCATGGGTTATCCCCATGTTTAGGCTTTATTGTAAGATTTTGTAAAGTATAAATAAAGAGGAATGTATTGTAGAAGCAATAGTTCTGTGTGCGAAGGAATGTATGTGGTCGAGGCTTTGTGCTCGACTGTAATTTTGTAGACTGTTCTCAGTGCTTGTGATGCTTAGTGTGGAGCAGGTGCTAAGTCTCATGATAAGATATTTTGGATTTGTTCATTTGAAAGGTAAATAAGGAGGATCTAGTGTTTAGTGCGCATATCTCTTGTCTTGTGTGAAGTTTGACCTTGTGGCTTAGTGCATAGGAGTGACTGGATGTAATATTTTGGTGAATAATAAAGAGGCGAGGTGGTTTGTGGACATAGCCCCACCATGGGGTGAACCATGTATATTTGGTGTCTCATGGTTTGCTTTGTGCAATGTCATTTATGTTATGCATTTGCTTATTGTTTTGATTAGGATGTGTAATGAATATATATATTTTTTCTTAAGTACTTTACTTATGTTAAAGGGTAAATGAATGTTAGACTTAACTCACAGTGCTAAGTGCTAAGTTCTCAGGGTGCATAATTAGTGGTTTCTACTATGCTTATATGTCTTTGATTATGTTCTGCAATGTTAATGAGGTTAATAAACTAATGCATGTTCACTTCCTAAACGTTAACAAAATATTCTGTGAAGTTCTCTTATCACAGAATCATGTCCCATCCTGGTTACAAACACCTGCGTCCCGTAACCCCCCCTTCTTCTACCTCGGGTGAGACTTCGTCAGCTTCGCAAGTGTTTCCGAAAGGGTCGGTAGTCGGGGTTCTATTGGTGTGTTGTTAAGCATTAAAACCTGGTTATTCCCCTATTCCAACACTCCTTTAGCACTTGCAACACTATCCTCAAATGATTCTCATGATCTTCTTCCAACTTGGAATATATAAGGATGTCATCCAAAAAAGACAATGACAAAATTGTCTAAATATTCTCAGAAAACACCATTCATTAAACACATGAAAACAACTGGTGCATTTGAAAACCCAAATGGCACCATTTTCAAATCATAATGGCCATACCTTGTCCTAAAGGTGGTCTTGTTGATATATTCTTCTTTAATCCTTACCTGAGATCTATCTTCAAAAATATCTTTTCATCTTTCAATTGATCAAAGAGATCATCAGTCCTTGGTAGAGGATACTTGTTCTTTATAGTTACTTTATTCAACTATCTGAAGTTGATGCACAATCTGAATGTCCCATATTTCTTCAAAAAAAAAAGACTAGGGAACCCCAAGGTGACACACTTGGGCGTATATACCCCTTCTTCAAAATCTCTTCAAGATGTATTTGCAACTCCTTTAGCTCTAGTGTACTCATTATGTAAGGATTCTTTGATACTTGAGCTTCTCCAGGCATCAAATTTATAGAGAAATCAATATCTCTCTTTGGAGGTGGTCCTGGTACCTCCTTGAACACATCTCCAAACTCTTCCAGGACTGCATGGTCCTCCAGAGTTGGCACCTTATCCTTAGATGCTTCCTCCATATGAGTTGCAATTATTTAACAACCTTTCTTGTAATATTTCTTCAGCTGCATTTCTGAAATTTCTTTGACAACAACTGCCCTGGGAATTCCTTGGACTGCTCTCTGATTTCCTTCCTCATCCAAGAAAGTGAATGCCTTTTTATGAAAATCTAATATGGCATGGTGTTGGTCCAACCAGTCCATACCAATTA
The DNA here is from genome assembly GCA_009831015.1 of Picea engelmannii. NCBI lineage: Eukaryota > Viridiplantae > Streptophyta > Pinopsida > Pinales > Pinaceae > Picea > Picea engelmannii. The sequence goes on from ML783704.1 coordinate 672,642, forward strand.
GGAAATCATATGATCCTAAAGGAAATATATTCAAATATTCCTTTGTTCTTAGTCCATTCATGCCCATTGGAAATTATTTAACAATATCATTGACATTTCTTTTGGCTCCAGTAGCTAGCTGTACCAACCAATATTTAACACGCTTTCTTCTTGGAAAGTGCAAACTTTACACCATCCTAGGATCTATATAACTATGACTAGCTCCTGAATCAATTAAAATAGTAATGGTTTGGTTGTTGATCATACCTTCCACTTCAATCATATGTGATTGATACTATGCTTGCTTTTTATCCAAGGATGCATATATCCTTGGTACATTTATTCCCATCTCCCCCACTGTTTCATCTCGCTGAACATTGTGAAAAACTCTCACTTTGTCTCTCCTGTGAGGACAATCTCTAAACATGTGATCACCTTTACAACCCCAACATTGAATAGGTGGCTACCTTGGCCTTTGACCACCTGTCTCAATCATTCTGGGATCTCTAGAAGTTGGTTGTCCTTAAGGATTTTTTCTGAAGAACGATGGCTTAATTCCCTTCTTCCTTTGATCTATATTGAATTTCTTCTTATCTGCTAGGCCTTTTGGAAAGCAGCATTTTCTTTTTTCTGATCATATAAGCACTTAGCTCGCCTTATGGTCTCCTCCAATGTTTTGGGATCATCACATTGTATTTTTTCACTGATGGATGATGGAAAACCACTCAAGTACCTCAGAATATTTACTATCTCATCCTTGATGAAAGAGACATACTTCAACAATTCTAAAAACCATATTTCATACTCATCAATGGGCATACTCCCCAACTTGAGTTCAAAGAATTCTTTCATTTTCTTATCATATTACCTCTTAGTCAAGTATTTCTTTTCAAAATACTTCTTGAATTACCTCCAAGTAACATCTTTCTTTTTAATGTGTTGTACCTGCACAATATGCTCCCACCACATGGATGCCTTACCTTTGAGTTGATAGATGGCAATTATTACATCTACCTATGAAGAGTAATTATGCAATTGAAAATACTTTCTCATGCCCAACAGCCATGTCTCTGCATATTCATCCTTTTTTTTCTCCCCATCAAACATAATAGGTTTTATTTTGTTCATTTCCCCTCGTATCTCATCCTCCCCAAACCTTGTATGCTTCCTAACAGGGGATAGACTTGAACTATTGTGTACTCTCTTATTGGATTGTCTCAAAGGGTACTAGTGATGTCTACTATCACTTTTTGTTATTTTTTAAATTCCTAATTTGCTTGAGCCACTCTCCTTATCCAATTTATTTTCTATTATTTCTAGGCCCTGTATCAACTTCACATTGAATTCTCCCTGTTTCTCTCTGGCTTTCATGAGATTTTTGTTATCTGCTCGGTGAGTTTGTACATCTCTGCAAATTTTTAATGATTTTATTCATGTTCTCCTCTTTATCTATATCTTCTCCATGCCCATTAGAGTTCAATTATTCAACTCTAAAATGGAAATCCATCCCTCTATATTCACTCTCTGAACTGAAAGCATATTTTTCCTCCATTTCTCTACACCGTGGAAAAATTCAATTTGACTCTGATGATTGTTAATTCTGCAAAAAGTGCAGTCAACTGAATTTTTGTCAGGATAATAGACTTTAAGAATTTTCCCATATTAAGCTAATATGATTCAATAAAAGAAATATCATATTCCATTTTCAATGGGTCTTGGTCGATCAAGAACCCCTTGGGGCTTCTATCTATAATCCTAGTTTTGTTCTGCAACAAATTTCGGGTGCTAGCCCCTTTTCTTCTGCCCTTGGTTCACATGTGACCATGGCTGTGACCCAATGATTATTATTTGGGTTCTTATCTAGAGCTTTGAAACTTCGGGCTCTAACTTTAGAGCTTTCCTTTTTTTTTGTGTCCCCTCATCACTAAGCAACGAATTGTAGAACACACGAAGAATGACGGATCTACGGTCTACCTTCTGGCATCCAATGACTGAGACTTTCTATGGAACTTCAGGCTTCGGAGCTTAAGGACTTTAGAGATTCATATCTTTAGGACTTTGGAGGATCTCACATCAACACACCCCCAACTCCCAAATTGTGAGTTTCTACATAGTTCCACATCATCCTTGGTGACGTCATTACTTCATGTTACTTCAACGCTACAAAACTTCAGAAAATTCTTCCTTTAGTTCCCTTATGAACCATTACTTCAGTGTGCCAAGCATCTGAACTTCACAAAATGGCACCACACATCCACTGTGACCATCAGGGCCCCACCATCCATTCTCAATAGGAGGCCCATGTGGAGAAATATTAGAAGCGGACATGTGGCCCACTCAAATGGGTGACCCATGTCACGTTCTATCGAGCATTTGAATAATTCAAAGGTTATTAACTCTTTGACACGTGGCACACATCCTATGTGTCCATGTCATTTCAAGTGGCATCAACAAGCCATGTCATTTGGGGTTTTGGGACTTCGGAAGTCTAGTACATCGGAACATTTTACACCCTTCACCTTTAAATATTCCCAACGCCGAACTTCTTAACCTTCTAGGGTCCATATAGTACAACTTTCATCATATAAGAGTTTGAAACCTGGCACCCATGTGTCGAATTTCTTTTGGTCCAACAAGATCACATAAAGTACCATTCTTACTAACACGTGATGGGACTAAGGAATTCCATGTCATCCTAGGTGATGTCATCATGCCATGTCACTTCATAATTTGGGCTTTGGAACTTCAGAAGGATTCACCTAAGCACATCATGTTTCTCCCGAATGCTAGATTTTGAATGGTTGTGAGATCCATGGCTCACAACCACTTACGCACAGATTTGATGATTGAGATCCTCTTTTCACCACGTGCCTTACCTTATTCTCTTGGCTTGACCTAATGGTAATGATTCTCCCTGGATCCGTGGTGTAGATCCTTTTTGGGACTTAGGAACTTTGGGCTTCATCCCTTTTTCTCTTATAACCTATAAACTTGTCGAAATCGCGAATTATGAAGGACTTGTAGGTTAACCCTCCTACATATTCCCCTAGATCTGGCAGTCATGAAGGGTTCTTCTTCTCTCGAATAGATATTATGTCCCGACACCACAAAAGTTGTGGTTTTCTTTCTCCGTGGCCCATTCTTAACCCGTTACACCTTCTAAACTTCTGAACATGACTCCATTTTTCTCTTAACACCCTCTTGGCATTCTGTACATCAAATTTCCCTAGATTTTTTACTCCAAATTCCTCATTCATGGCCCATCTAGGTTCTGAGTGGAAAACATGGACATGAACTTGAATTTTGTCCATTTTGACAACAATTCTTTTCCGGAAATTTTTCTTCAGCTTCCACTAACATGGCCCATACAAGCTCAGTGTCGAAACCAGTACTCTGATACCAATTTGTAATGTCTCTGACCATCAACCTCCACTGAGTAATGCTACCCAAACAACCTATCTTTTTCCAAATAGCTCTGATACCAATTTTATAACGTCCCCGACCACCAATGGGCCTGGAAATGCCACTTTTTGGACATCTCTCTTAGCTCTGATACCATTCTGTATATTTAAAAGCATAACTATCTAGTGCACATTAACAACTATAACATTCTTTTTAGGCCACTATTCATGTGGAAATAGTCTTAAAACATACAAACAACATATTCTAATATACACAGATTAATGCGGAAATAACAGTAAGCCTACACATACATTATATATGAAATATTCAAGCATTACTCATCAATATGTTAAAACATGTATAATTACAAAAAATATAATTAATAGAGATTTGGCACTTATCTTTCAATAGGTGACAACCAACTGCATGTATACCTTCCATGAACCTCCCAACCTTAGACCACATTTCTCATCACTCTCAGTAGTGGGTCACCCCCAAGATGGGACTAAACTCCACCGGACAAGGGAAATAGGAAAGTCACATAGAATGATAGGAAGGATGGGTCAACTGACACTAACAACCTACAACCTCTCCTTTTCCAAATGTTTGTCCCACATGAGGAAGTGTGGCCCTTATCTTCTCAAAAGTCCTTCGATTGCCCCACTACCCTTCTAGGGATTCAACAACAGGCCAGACATAAATTCTCTGAGCACTTTAGTTGTAGTTGGGTTCCCTTGTGGAATTAACTTCCCCAACAACCTCTCTCACTTGGAGAGAGTTTCTTTCAGACCTGACAACATGCTTCTTTCCTTCTTCAATCCACAGGCCTCAAACCACTTCTTCAGTCCAACTTCGAAGTGAACTCCAGTAAATGTGATGGAACAACCAATCTCAGTATCAAACAAATGATGGAAGCAAGCCACACTTAGACAAGGAAATGCATGGGATGTTATAGAAAATCGTTAAGGCATGGTACGACTCAAGAAAGGTACAAGGTGTGCCATACTTCACAGGTGATACTCAGAAAAACTCAATTATGACTACAAGTTTCCAGGGTGCGTAGTAGTTCATAGGTCAACAATGGAGATGATGGATCAGTCTGTGAGTCAGTGGTGATTCTGATAACATATGACTTGTAGGAAAATGAGGTTCGTGAGAATGGCGAGGACGAACCCCCAATGAGCTGGCTTTCCCAACTATAAGTTGCATGCACCTAGGTCAAAACCTATCTTCTTGTAGCTGCATGAGCTTCCACTTAGCACTTGTTCCCCTTTCCAGGAATTTAGGATAACATGACTTATGTTAACCATATCCTTTGGAAAATAATAATAAAATATTACTCCTCTAGAGGTAAGCCCTCCATCTTATGCTCCATGCCTAAACACTTAGTCCCTTTCCTTACCCTACCAAGTGGAATTTATTCCCTCATAACTCTTTCTTCGTGGTTGGTCTACACGCAGAAGTGTAATTTTATTAATGATATGTGCATTTACATATACAAAAATCAGGCTCATGGCCTTAAGTATCTAGGCTCTCCACCTAATAAACATATAAGTCTTCAGCTTATAAACACTTGGCTCACCATCCTATAATTATAATTACAATTCAACAGGGGATCAAACTTGGGGTGTTACACAACATGCATCATTCCACAATAAATGCTCACTTCCATGCTGGAATTCATCATCGACACGACATCATCTCCCCCTTTCACTTAACTTAGATGAAATCTACAACATCTTACGATTAAGGTTTAATCTTTCTTCTACATTGATTAACAACTCTCATTTTATTTTGGATCCTTTATCATCGTCGACACTCTCAGGACATTAATCAACCTATACAACCTTATCATCCCAACAATGTTGCCACTATCATCAAAGGTTTAGATCCCATCCAGGTTCTTCCTGATAAGTCAATGGTTCTTCTCTGTCTCAGGGATTTCACCGTCAATGTCAAAACTCCTTATTCCAACTCTTGGCTTGTTTAAATACTCGTTCTACCAATGCAAATTTCTTCCCAAATGAAGGGATGAGATCCATATGTCCCACTAAATCAATGGTCATGAATACACCAATACCACTTTCTGATGGATCCAACGATTGTCGGTGCCCTTGGGTATCTTTTGTCATCGACACATCATACAAGTGCAGTTGGGTACTCCAACAATTTCTCCCTCCAGCGAAGGGACAATATCTACCCATTATTCTGATCCAATGGATGTATATCCTCCCAACTCAAACACAAAATATTCTATAAGAAAGTATTCCAATGTCAGACTTAGCCATTCTTCGAGGGGATTTCAAGGTTTTCCTTTGATTAATAGTTTGATTCAAGACTTCACTGCACATGGATTGTTATAGGTCCTAATACATCTCACAACAAGACCTGAGCTTGTTACTTGGCTATTAAACATGGATTCTACTCCTCATGACCATTTGTATCAAGGAGAGGAAAAAACAACAGGAGGTCTATCAACCTTTCATGACCTTCAACACATTCCTATTATAGTTAATTGGTTTCCTTTCACAAGAAACCCACTGCACTAGATATCCTATTGCACACACAAAAGGAAAAAACATATGCTTATACTCTTTGTCTTCGAACAATACAAAGCAATTACATTTCATTGTGTAAATCATACACATTCATAGCACAATCACGTACATCCAACTATACATTTCAATTCTACTACACAATGTGAGAAATACTTATCTATTTGACTATATGTTTCCACCCAACTGACGATGGGTATATTCCTTTCTTCCCAACCATAGGATTTGTGTTCTTAGTAAACTCGATAGAATAACACCCTCGTGCCAAGCCATGATACCATGAGTAAATCTCACTCAAGTTCATAGTGACATTGGTACATGAGAGTCACTCTCCTTCACACGGTATTCATAAGGATTTCATCATACCCTCCTAGCCTAGGCCTCCTCAATGTGTATCAGATGTTGTCCCAACATCAAGCTCATGGCCTTTTCAGCTCAAGTTGGGATCTTGTATTTTTAGGCTAGCCTATACATCCATGCCTCCAATATTTTCCTATTGTTCCTTACCTCACAACCTTCCTCTTCCTACGGGTATTTTTATTTCTACAAGTGTTTCTCTTAGACACAAAACTTAGAGATCCCTTGTTCCCAAGCTCCGAACTCCCTATCTAGTGCTTCCTAAACAAGGATCATCCTCTCTTCTTCTTGTGTGTCTCTTTCAAATAGTCACTTCTCAGACTGCCCATTAATGTGTCACTTGCGTGTAATCACTTGGGAAGGCTTTCAACATATCCCCTCGCTTTATTCTATCAAAAGGAGTCCACGGTTCCATGCAGGTTTTATCTTGGGGATTGTGAAATGGTAGATTGTAATACCTTTGGCTGACAACCTCTTTCATCCTAGAAAAATATTCCATACCTATATTCATGGAGGGTTGGTGGTTGTTCAACTACCAACCCCCTTCTCATTAATTGATTTTTCTCAAAACTAGGAAAGGGAAAAACATATTATTTCTAAATTAAATATCTCAGCCAAGATATTTGGGAAATATTAGCATAATCAACCCCCTTAATAGGATCCCTCAATATTTCCTCTAGTGGTATCATGGCCAATACTTTAAGTATTCAACCCACAATCAACTGATTGACATTTTTCAATCAACAATAATATAATTACAATGTTTATATGCCACTGCATGGACATCATAAATCATGATTAATTACAAGCTAGGGGAAACAAGGGTATTACAATCCCCTTCCCCTTAAAGGAACATCGCCATGGGTGTTATTTTCAATAACACCTACCCTTCATTTACCTTTTATCTACTTCAACAACATTTTTTGGTCCTTTCCTAGACTCTTGGAATCTAGCACATTCCTACAACCATTTCAAAAAAAAAGCATATTAATCACATGTTCATGAAAAAACATATTATTGATGTTCGTAATTCAAGATAAATATACATTCTCATCACAATACGTATTTGTGTAGTTCATGGGCCTGCATCCATATGGCTTTCTCATTAACTTGGCTCATAGTTTTCTTTGACATACCCATTTTGCTAAAGATCCCAATCAACATATTTCAAGAGATATTGAAGTCTCCTCTTCCTTGCAGTCACTGACCCTCCAAGCCCATACTCAAGAATCCCCATATATGTTATATAGTTTTTCAGGTGGTCTATCTTTCCTTTCCAAGGATTTCCCGTACAAGAATATTTTTCGAGAGTTTACCAAGTCTTACAATAGAGGCGTCCCTCTGAATTTATCCTGTCAAGGAATCCCTCTGGCCCATGTTACCACAACACGTCATTCTCTATGGATATCATGGCTTATAATATGGTTCTCATGTCAAAATAGTATCCCTTTTCCACTCTTTCTAGCTTGAAAACCATCATTTGTCCCTCTAGAACCGATCTTTCATCACATCTGTATCACATGTATACAGTAACCGTGAAATGTTATCATCAATTCAAATACAAATTTCTTTCAAATATGTTATGCACAGGTTCAAGCACCTCCATGTCCAACACTGATCCATGTGGATATCACTAGTCACCAACCTATTCCAACTGTCTCAAAACAGTCTTCTAGCAATTTACTAGTTTTAGCAGTTTTTTGGTTCCTAAACTTCCAGAGCCATTTTGAGGGCCTAAATGAATTTTGTTCTGGATCAAGCATCTCAATGATGGCCAAAGGCCATCATTGAGCCCCCAAAATGAATCTCCTTGAATATATCTTTGCAACGAGCTATCATGTGCCCCAAATGGATATCGTATGCCAAAGTTATGCCCCTGGGAAGTTGATACACCAAACAACCCAAAATGGGGTCCACAAAACTATTAGCTTTTCATCTTCCGGGGTTAGGGTTTTGGATTTTCTTTATGTTAAAAATTCTTTTAGAGCCTCATTGTAATCGATCTTCTTGTGAATGTGAGTGTCTATCACATTTCTTCTCAGAGATAAGCTACCACCATTCTAGCGAGTCTTTCACTCTGTATTTCTATAGTTTTGTACATTTTGCTCATTAATGGAAATTGTGTATTAATGTATCTCTGTGTTTCTGGTTGCATCTCTGATATGTTTTTGTTATATTATTGGATATCTGAGATATCTTTGTACAGTTATTTATTATATCTTCGCTCTCATTTCGTGCCAAAAATAATCCAGATCAAAGACCCTTCTTCCTATAGTTCCATCTTCACACATACAAACAAATTGTTAGTTATCATGCACACACATTTTCATTATGTACTTGCAGTAGCTTCCAAACAATTTAAAAATTATGCATACTAACAATTAAATCACATTTTTCTATTCATTGATAGAAATAAAAGTGAATTACCATTACTCACAAATGCATTATTCTAGCATACCAAGATTTCGAAGATGTCATTCAAGAAGAGATCATCAAGGGTGGAATGGGAACATGCTTCAAGTGGCATTTTTGGGAAATCTAGGGGTAAATGATTTGGGATGCTATCTTGCTAAAGCTTTGTTAGTACACGGAAGAGGATTCAAAATCCTCCCCAACAACGATGCCAAAATGTTGTTGCACAAACTGTAGGCTGGGAAAATCCCAACCCCATGCATGATATGGTGATAAAGGTGGGAGACTTTACCCATTGTCACCTCAGATAAACCCTCCCCTCACTTTAGTGAAGGAAGAATCCAACACAAGGGGGGAATTTTGGGTGATCCTAGGGGTAAATGAGATGAAATTTGATGATGGAAGTGATGCCCCTATAGGTCAAAATATTAAGTGGAAGATATCTTGGAAATGAGTCTCAAAAGTGGTTAATACTTTCCAAGAAACTTGAGTACCTGCAGAAGATGATTATACATGCCCAAGACACAATAAACGACAAGTATGCAATATTAAAGTTAAGTGGACAAGTAATATTATCTTATAGCTTAGATTTCTATGGTGAGAGTTTTATTTTTCAGAAGTTTTCGGAAGAACCACAGTGTTCTCGATTGTTTGTCGAAGTTTCGGATCCACAATAGGATCCATTTTCAGGACATAAAATCCCAAGAAAAAATACAAGAGAAGATCCATAATTAATACTAAAGTGGAGTGGAGGGAACCCTAAATGTCGACTAAGTGAAACCCTCGAATTTAATAAAACATTTAATAATATATTCTATCTTAGATTAATAAAAAAAATGAAGGATGCTATAATTTTTTATTATTATTAATGTAGTAAGTGGTATGTTATAAGGAGAGGTGAGAGGGAGGTAAGGTAAAAATTATTTTTAGTTTGATAATCAAATTATTATTATTAATGTATTGGTTTTTTAAGTTAGTTTTAGGTTTACAATATCATTAGTTTTAAGTTAATATTGTTGTACCTATTTGCAGCTGTCAATACAGATATATATGAGCAAGTAAATGATTGTTAAAGTTGATAACAAGATGCTAAAAGTTGCGTAAATGATGCAAGAGATGAGCTAGAAATTACTAGTATAACTCAAGTATAAAAGCATAAGACTTTAGCAAAAAAATGAGGATGTTATAAAAAAGTATTGCATAGATATTTTATCATCCTTATGGATGTAGAAATATATTGCTACAACAGAAAATTTGAGCCCACAAAACAAGCAAGTAAACCACCCAAAAAGTGCAGTTAGGCTAGTAGATTGTAGGGGCAATTTATTAGCAACTTTTGATACTTGAAATGTGAGTTATAATCAAATTAGAGAGTAATTTTCTGCAGCTCTAATGGATGTAGCTATTATTTATTTATATGTCCAATAATACTAATAAAAACAAGATGCACTAAAGGCTTTGGCAACCTCAAAGCATCAAGAGAATATTCCAACTTGAATAGTATCAATATCTCTCTAAATCACGTTTACCGATGCAAACAATTTATTTCTCCAATGCAAAATTTAGATTAGTGCCTTTAAAATTTAGGTGAATGGAGTCTTGAAAGAATGAGTTAGATCAACAAAATTCCTAGAGGTGTAAATTCTTTTACTCCCTAGGGCATGCAAATAAAACTAAGGTAAATCTAGGAGGGTGTACACCCTTGTACTCCTCCTAAAAACCTTGCAATAAATGACTTAAAAACGAGAAAATGATATGAAACTTAATGGAGGGTGTATGCAGTTATACTCCTCCTATGGTTTCAACCAACAATAATCATGAAACAAGAAATAAGTACTAAAAATTGCATATTTTCCTTACCAACTTCAAGATATATGCAAGATCAAACTCTAGTTCACTAAGAAATGAGAATTCATATACAAGAGAATAAGTATCCAAGAGGTGTGCACCACCTTAGCTCAACAATTCACTAAGATATATCACCAAAAATCATTTGCACAAGAGAGAGATACCAAGTTCCCCAATTAGGGTGCAAATTTCAGCCACAATAGTCTTCTCACAATGGGAGAGCTATCATAAAATGACAAGAGTTTGATCTCTATTTATACAAATCTTCTAAAAAGTGTTTCTCCACTTAATTTTAGGGTAACCACAAAGAAAGGGATCAACAACACTTACTTTTCCCCTTTACATCATTTAAATTCAAATTTAATCATAAAAATGCTCATCAGAAACCCTAGTGTGACATCATCCCTCTTCTAGGATGACATTTTGGCACTTTTTGCAGGTCGTTGGATTTGAGGATGGAAGTCATTGGGCCTCCTAGGGCCTTATTCTCATGATCTAGAGTTTCCTCCTTCAATCCATGCATTCTCCCATCAAAACGTCCCAAGTGTCCATCATAAAGAACTCCACCATCAAAGTTGTAATACCCCAAGTCGATCCCCAGTTGTAAATGTAAATATGTTTTATAGGGTAGTGAGACAATTTATTATAATATAGAAGGTTTATGTGATTATTAGGTTGGAGAGACTAGATGCTAAAGTCCATTGATACTATTATTGTAATATGTAAACACTCATATTTTAATAAAGTACAACACTTCTTCTGACCTTCCACACAAAATACATGGGAGGCTAAACTCCACTAGGATGGGGAAATGGGTTGAGATTGTAGGAAGGGATAAGATTAAGGGCTTAATCCCAAAGGAATATTATACTATTAATCCTAAAGTTTAAAGTATGGATATAAATTTATGTTTTCCTAAGTTCCCGGGGAAAGGGAATAAATTACAAGTGGAAAAAGGGAGTTCCTTGGGTGCCATGTGTCTTAAAGGACACATGCATATATACACGTGGGGATATAGTGTAATTCACCATATTTTGGCTATTATTCATTCATGCTTCTTACAATTTTTCATTGATCCATGCTACCATCCGTAATAGTGCCTAATTTTATAGAAGCTCAAAGAGTTGGGTTGTCAGACCCATGAGCATATACTTGAGGTGAGAGAAGTGTTAGGGAATAAATTCCCAAGGTGCCAAGATGAAAATACAAGGCTCTAAGACTCCCTATCCAACTTGTTGTTGAAGCCATGAAAGGGAAGTGGGGCACTTGATGAGATTTTTATTTGAGAAGGGACACACTTCCTAGGGTGGGACATGCATGTGGGGGATGAGGGACTGTATGCTAGTTTCTAGAGGTCGAGATGTGGTTACAAGGCTCTGAGACATCATGTCTGGCTTGTTGTTGAAGCCCTGGAATGGAAGTGGGGAAACCAAGGAACTGTTTAGAATAAAATGGGAAAAATTCTTGGGATTGCACAAGCATGTGGGGAATAAGAAATTGTAGGCTAGCTACTAAGGTAGGCACTTCAGTCTGAGATTTGTTGCTGAATGTTAGACCTTATATTGGCTTAGAACTTCCTTTTCCCATGTAGAGTTTAGCCCCAGCTTGGGGATGAACCACTATTGATATTATGAGCAATGTGTTCTATGGATGGGAGGAACGTGTAAGGTTTATGTGCGGTTGGTGTTTAATTCAATAAAGATAAGTGTCTTTATGTTTTAGTGCAAATTCTATGTTATGAATTATGATTTTATGTTATGAAATTTCTATTGGCTATATGTATGAATTATTATTGTTGTATGTTGTTATTATTCCTCTTAAATTTTTTCATATGCAAAAACATATTAGTATATTTAATGGTATAAGAGTGGTAAAAGAAAGAGTTTTGCATGGTGTAGCCTAGCCTGGGTGGCTAGGTACGTTACAAAGTGGTATCAAAGAAATTTTGTTGAGTTGTTGGTAATGGGTATGTTACAAAGATATATCAAAGCTCTAGTTTTCAACATTGATCCTAGAAGGGCCAATTAGCAGAGCACATAAGTGAAATTTTCAGATTATGTAGGCACATTGTTTGACATAATTCTAATAAAGGATGTTTGCAACTTGTTTGCAGAAATTATGGTATTGAAATTGGAAAAATTGTCATAGGGAATTTGAAAGATTTGAAACCATGAGTGAGAAATAATCATTTTCAGTCTGTAAATTGGCAAAATTTGGGTCTGTATATAGTCGAATTTCATGTTACAGTGCAACCATGCAGGAAATTAGAAGCAGTTGGGTGAAATTGGGCAAAAGACCCAATTTATGTTGTTAAATTCATGGGGAATTTGAAATTTTTTGTCCAGGTATTAGATATTCTTAAGTTATAATCCCTGTCTAAGAAAATTTAGACTTTTAATGGGTCAAATCTAAGGTTACAATAAGTCCATGGTAGATTGAGTGAAATTGGGAAAAATCCCCAAATTATACAATTGAATTATGGAGAAATTCGATAAGAAAGGTGTTGAATTTTGTATGCCAATGTTAAATTTGGTATACATGGCCAAAATTGGCCATATGAAGTTTAATTACAGAGATGCAATGGTAGCTCCAAAATAATTTTGAAATTGAGCAATTTTGGGCATTTCGAAAAAATAGGAAATTTTGAAATTAAGCTAATTCGAAAAATTTGGGTATTTTTTCGCACGATGACATCGACATGACATGGAGGCCATGTTTTAGCTGACGTGGTAGAAGAAAGATGTATAATACCATAGTTTCAGGTACATTTTGGATGGGATGAATATTGGAAGGTTATGTGGATCTAGGTGGAAGGTCAGTTGTGAGTTCCACGAAACTGTGGTAAGATCTTGGAATTGTCTAAGTGTTAAGTCAACAAAGAAGTGGATAAATGGTTAAGTGTTGATACTTTTCAGATGGATTTATGAAACAAAGGTTACAAAATTATGAGTCCACAAGTCCACAAAGAAGTGGAAAAATGGTAAAGTGTTAATACTTTTCAGATGGACTTATGACAGAAAGGTTACAAGATTATGAGTCTCTGAGTCCGTGAGTCCGTGAAGAAGTGGAAAAATAGTTAAGTGTTGATATTTTTTAGATGGACTTATGAAAGAAAGGTTACAATATTATGAGTTTGTGAATCCGCGAGTATGTGAAGAAGTGGAAAAATGGTTAAGTGTTGATACTTTTCAGACACACTTATGAAATAAAGGTTACAATATTATGCGTTCGTGAGTCTGTGAAGGAAAAATAAGCTAAGTGTTCATGAAAGGTATGAAGAAGAGATATGACTTATATGTACAGTGAATCCATTAAGGCGGGTCGATGAAGGAGATCTAATCAAGAAATTATCGGACAATTGTTGAGCATTGCTACTATGTTGTAGGTGCTAATGAATGTTCCTTCTCTATTATTCCACCAAAAATTTCATATCAGAGATCAGATTTGAGCAAACGAGTAGTCATTGGAAAGAGATGAAGGTTGATGATAAATCATAACAAATTGTCTTTAGAAAATGGGTATATTCAGGTATGAGGAACAAGACAAGGTTAGTTATTCAAAATGAGGAATGACCTCTTGAGGAAGCTGGTAGTTGAAGATGTCTATACTTAGTGAGTAATATAGAAGACTTCTATTGAACTATAAATTGGAAAAATACTTTAGGATGACAAATGTGCATACCAATTAGGGATTCTTAGTAAGAGATATATCATTTGTGTTCCTGATAAAGCATGAGAAATGGGTATGCATGAAGCTGAGACCATGGAAGTGTAGAGAGATAGCTTTCATAATAGGTGATAAGGTTGAAATTTGTTTAAAGATAAGTTGAGGTACTCAAGGAAAGGGTGCTATGAAAAGAATATCTCAGAAGATGATCAAAGGCTAAGACTAAATAATATTAAGGTAAAAAGGTACATTGTGGGGAGATCTATTCTATGCAGATTGATATATCATGATGTTAGTATTTTGATAAAGAAGACAAAGTGTAGACATGGAAATAAGATGTAACATTTCGAGGATCAAACCTACAATTTGGAGATACCACCTCTATGATTTTTATGAGAGTAGTGTAGTGGAAGCATGGTTGTATGATAAAACTTCAAGGAGAAGTAATGTAGGTGTGTGCATACTAAATAAATTCCAGCAGATACATAAGCAATGCATCATGTGCAGATTGGTTATGAAGGTCTATAGTTATACTATGGGGAAGGAATTACATAAATCTCTAATCATTCCAAAATTGAAAAAAGTTCAAGAGTAACTCAAATATAGTGGAAAAGGATACCACTAGGTGGATTCCAAGTTATTTGAGTCTATTATACAACTCAAGAACTATGAAAACAATAAAGAGGAATGTTGAGTACATTCCAAGGTTGGTGAGTACATTCCACATGAATGAGTGTATTGCTAAGGTACATTGGGATGGAAATCCAAAAGGATTCAAGTATGGAGGTGATTTTTTCTGAAAAGAAATCAATAAGTAACCATGAATAAGAACAGTGCTTATATGCTTGGTATAGAATGCAAAAGAAATAAAATATGAGGAGAACCCATCTCAGTTGGAAAAAAGAGACATTTGGGTAGCATTGCAACATGTTGGAGAATTGACTATGTAGGTCATGTATGAGGTTGGGTGGCTAATAAAAGAGAAAAGAATGGTGCAATAAACTACAAGGGATCATATGTTCAATCAAGGAAAGGTTGGACCAATTTGGTCCAAAAGAGTAAATGGAAGTTGAAGATATAAAGTCAATATGAGAGAAATGATGGAAATGTAATTTGGTCATGCGTGCGTTTTGTCATATAGATCCAGGAAAGAATTAAGGTTGAAGTTAATATCATCATATTGTATGGATGAAAATATAAAACTAATCAAAAGTGATTTAGATGGAAAAAGTATTGAGTAAGAGAACAAAAGGATACATGAATTCAGGAAGAATTGAGGTCTTCTAGGAACAACATAGAAAAGTTGTACAAGAAGAAAGAGGTCGTTGCAATTACTGTAGCAAAAATTATGTTAATGTTTGTTGGACTATCATACATAGTACAAGAAAATGGAATGCATATACATTCATGAGCATGCTAGTGATGTAGTAGTAGGGCATATAGATATGTTGTAACAAATCTACATTTATTACAACATATCTATATGCCCTACTACTGCATCACTAGCATGCCCTATATATATAACATGATGATGACTAGGAGTAGTCTATTGTTATATATATGATTATGAATTTGCTAATGATGGTTGTTATGCTAGAAAATTGATAATTATTGCATGGTTGCAAGTGATGCTAATAATGTTCCTCCATATAGAAGGAAGAAACACAAAGTTGAAGTGTGGATTATAAGGCTTATAATAGAGGCTTGGGAAATTCTATTGTTATCAACTATCCATGTAGCATTAAATTTATTTAATGGAAGCTATTCAGGTATGAGTTTTATGTAATTTTATTTCATAATTGATAAAGGAAAATTTGGTAAGAATTTTCTTAGCTAGAGTTTATTTTATGACATTATTTTATTATTTGAATGCATTAATGGGAATAAGATACCACTAGGTGTGGTAAAGAATATAGGCATGTAATAACTATAAAACTTGCTGGGATTTTGATTACATACATGTGATGTAATAACATATTATGGATTTGTTGGTTATAAGCTAAAAACAAAAGCAATGAAAGGGTGCAACCCTATTATAGGAATGGATACCAATAATGCTAGTCATGTATGAGGCCATGGTTTGGTTGGATATGGAAAGGCTTTATTTCCACACAACTATCCAAGAAAAACTTATTACTACTAAATAATGTTTGGACTGCAACCTTTTTTATAACACTAATGTACACCACATAATTATATTCTTGGTGTAGTGTTCAGGTAAAAAAGGAAGGCATCCAAATAGTTGAGAAAGAAATAGAAGTGTATGGAGAATGTGTTGAGGCATCAACCAAAATTTCCCATTACCAATGGTGAGACACATGACTTAGATATAGAGAATTTTGAATCCAATACAAGAGCGAATTGAACAATAGGCATGAAAACATTATGAAAGTGTCTAAGTGGTTGAGTTTCACTTATACATGATATAATGTTTATGCTTGAATGCATTGTGGAATGATTTTTTGTAAATGCATGTATATATAATATTAATGGGAAATGATTTTGTTAACAACTTAAATGATGTAATTATTACTAACTCATGAGGTTGAGAACATTTCAGGAGCTATTAGATTATTCAACAAGGGAGTTGCAAGTTAAAGTAGTCACAAGAAATGTTTGTCAAAGGAATAGAGTAAAACCTTGGATGTTGATAATATATATGCAGAGAATGATATTTTCATTCTAGTTAGTAAATAGATTGTTAGTGTTGATTGAATTGTTAAATATAAACAATTCTAAGATCACTTTGTAAACTTTGAAATTGTTGCAATGCAAGTACA
>ML783704.1:692432-706163 GCA_009831015.1 Picea engelmannii
TGATTGACATTTTTCAATCAACAATAATATAATTACAATGTTTATATGCCACTGCATGGACATCATAAATCATGATTAATTACAAGCTAGGGGAAACAAGGGTATTACAATCCCCTTCCCCTTAAAGGAACATCGCCATGGGTGTTATTTTCAATAACACCTACCCTTCATTTACCTTTTATCTACTTCAACAACATTTTTTGGTCCTTTCCTAGACTCTTGGAATCTAGCACATTCCTACAACCATTTCAAAAAAAAAGCATATTAATCACATGTTCATGAAAAAACATATTATTGATGTTCGTAATTCAAGATAAATATACATTCTCATCACAATACGTATTTGTGTAGTTCATGGGCCTGCATCCATATGGCTTTCTCATTAACTTGGCTCATAGTTTTCTTTGACATACCCATTTTGCTAAAGATCCCAATCAACATATTTCAAGAGATATTGAAGTCTCCTCTTCCTTGCAGTCACTGACCCTCCAAGCCCATACTCAAGAATCCCCATATATGTTATATAGTTTTTCAGGTGGTCTATCTTTCCTTTCCAAGGATTTCCCGTACAAGAATATTTTTCGAGAGTTTACCAAGTCTTACAATAGAGGCGTCCCTCTGAATTTATCCTGTCAAGGAATCCCTCTGGCCCATGTTACCACAACACGTCATTCTCTATGGATATCATGGCTTATAATATGGTTCTCATGTCAAAATAGTATCCCTTTTCCACTCTTTCTAGCTTGAAAACCATCATTTGTCCCTCTAGAACCGATCTTTCATCACATCTGTATCACATGTATACAGTAACCGTGAAATGTTATCATCAATTCAAATACAAATTTCTTTCAAATATGTTATGCACAGGTTCAAGCACCTCCATGTCCAACACTGATCCATGTGGATATCACTAGTCACCAACCTATTCCAACTGTCTCAAAACAGTCTTCTAGCAATTTACTAGTTTTAGCAGTTTTTTGGTTCCTAAACTTCCAGAGCCATTTTGAGGGCCTAAATGAATTTTGTTCTGGATCAAGCATCTCAATGATGGCCAAAGGCCATCATTGAGCCCCCAAAATGAATCTCCTTGAATATATCTTTGCAACGAGCTATCATGTGCCCCAAATGGATATCGTATGCCAAAGTTATGCCCCTGGGAAGTTGATACACCAAACAACCCAAAATGGGGTCCACAAAACTATTAGCTTTTCATCTTCCGGGGTTAGGGTTTTGGATTTTCTTTATGTTAAAAATTCTTTTAGAGCCTCATTGTAATCGATCTTCTTGTGAATGTGAGTGTCTATCACATTTCTTCTCAGAGATAAGCTACCACCATTCTAGCGAGTCTTTCACTCTGTATTTCTATAGTTTTGTACATTTTGCTCATTAATGGAAATTGTGTATTAATGTATCTCTGTGTTTCTGGTTGCATCTCTGATATGTTTTTGTTATATTATTGGATATCTGAGATATCTTTGTACAGTTATTTATTATATCTTCGCTCTCATTTCGTGCCAAAAATAATCCAGATCAAAGACCCTTCTTCCTATAGTTCCATCTTCACACATACAAACAAATTGTTAGTTATCATGCACACACATTTTCATTATGTACTTGCAGTAGCTTCCAAACAATTTAAAAATTATGCA
The DNA here is from genome assembly GCA_009831015.1 of Picea engelmannii. Taxonomy (NCBI): domain Eukaryota; kingdom Viridiplantae; phylum Streptophyta; class Pinopsida; order Pinales; family Pinaceae; genus Picea; species Picea engelmannii. Next base: position 694,082 of record ML783704.1, read on the forward strand.
TACTAACAATTAAATCACATTTTTCTATTCATTGATAGAAATAAAAGTGAATTACCATTACTCACAAATGCATTATTCTAGCATACCAAGATTTCGAAGATGTCATTCAAGAAGAGATCATCAAGGGTGGAATGGGAACATGCTTCAAGTGGCATTTTTGGGAAATCTAGGGGTAAATGATTTGGGATGCTATCTTGCTAAAGCTTTGTTAGTACACGGAAGAGGATTCAAAATCCTCCCCAACAACGATGCCAAAATGTTGTTGCACAAACTGTAGGCTGGGAAAATCCCAACCCCATGCATGATATGGTGATAAAGGTGGGAGACTTTACCCATTGTCACCTCAGATAAACCCTCCCCTCACTTTAGTGAAGGAAGAATCCAACACAAGGGGGGAATTTTGGGTGATCCTAGGGGTAAATGAGATGAAATTTGATGATGGAAGTGATGCCCCTATAGGTCAAAATATTAAGTGGAAGATATCTTGGAAATGAGTCTCAAAAGTGGTTAATACTTTCCAAGAAACTTGAGTACCTGCAGAAGATGATTATACATGCCCAAGACACAATAAACGACAAGTATGCAATATTAAAGTTAAGTGGACAAGTAATATTATCTTATAGCTTAGATTTCTATGGTGAGAGTTTTATTTTTCAGAAGTTTTCGGAAGAACCACAGTGTTCTCGATTGTTTGTCGAAGTTTCGGATCCACAATAGGATCCATTTTCAGGACATAAAATCCCAAGAAAAAATACAAGAGAAGATCCATAATTAATACTAAAGTGGAGTGGAGGGAACCCTAAATGTCGACTAAGTGAAACCCTCGAATTTAATAAAACATTTAATAATATATTCTATCTTAGATTAATAAAAAAAATGAAGGATGCTATAATTTTTTATTATTATTAATGTAGTAAGTGGTATGTTATAAGGAGAGGTGAGAGGGAGGTAAGGTAAAAATTATTTTTAGTTTGATAATCAAATTATTATTATTAATGTATTGGTTTTTTAAGTTAGTTTTAGGTTTACAATATCATTAGTTTTAAGTTAATATTGTTGTACCTATTTGCAGCTGTCAATACAGATATATATGAGCAAGTAAATGATTGTTAAAGTTGATAACAAGATGCTAAAAGTTGCGTAAATGATGCAAGAGATGAGCTAGAAATTACTAGTATAACTCAAGTATAAAAGCATAAGACTTTAGCAAAAAAATGAGGATGTTATAAAAAAGTATTGCATAGATATTTTATCATCCTTATGGATGTAGAAATATATTGCTACAACAGAAAATTTGAGCCCACAAAACAAGCAAGTAAACCACCCAAAAAGTGCAGTTAGGCTAGTAGATTGTAGGGGCAATTTATTAGCAACTTTTGATACTTGAAATGTGAGTTATAATCAAATTAGAGAGTAATTTTCTGCAGCTCTAATGGATGTAGCTATTATTTATTTATATGTCCAATAATACTAATAAAAACAAGATGCACTAAAGGCTTTGGCAACCTCAAAGCATCAAGAGAATATTCCAACTTGAATAGTATCAATATCTCTCTAAATCACGTTTACCGATGCAAACAATTTATTTCTCCAATGCAAAATTTAGATTAGTGCCTTTAAAATTTAGGTGAATGGAGTCTTGAAAGAATGAGTTAGATCAACAAAATTCCTAGAGGTGTAAATTCTTTTACTCCCTAGGGCATGCAAATAAAACTAAGGTAAATCTAGGAGGGTGTACACCCTTGTACTCCTCCTAAAAACCTTGCAATAAATGACTTAAAAACGAGAAAATGATATGAAACTTAATGGAGGGTGTATGCAGTTATACTCCTCCTATGGTTTCAACCAACAATAATCATGAAACAAGAAATAAGTACTAAAAATTGCATATTTTCCTTACCAACTTCAAGATATATGCAAGATCAAACTCTAGTTCACTAAGAAATGAGAATTCATATACAAGAGAATAAGTATCCAAGAGGTGTGCACCACCTTAGCTCAACAATTCACTAAGATATATCACCAAAAATCATTTGCACAAGAGAGAGATACCAAGTTCCCCAATTAGGGTGCAAATTTCAGCCACAATAGTCTTCTCACAATGGGAGAGCTATCATAAAATGACAAGAGTTTGATCTCTATTTATACAAATCTTCTAAAAAGTGTTTCTCCACTTAATTTTAGGGTAACCACAAAGAAAGGGATCAACAACACTTACTTTTCCCCTTTACATCATTTAAATTCAAATTTAATCATAAAAATGCTCATCAGAAACCCTAGTGTGACATCATCCCTCTTCTAGGATGACATTTTGGCACTTTTTGCAGGTCGTTGGATTTGAGGATGGAAGTCATTGGGCCTCCTAGGGCCTTATTCTCATGATCTAGAGTTTCCTCCTTCAATCCATGCATTCTCCCATCAAAACGTCCCAAGTGTCCATCATAAAGAACTCCACCATCAAAGTTGTAATACCCCAAGTCGATCCCCAGTTGTAAATGTAAATATGTTTTATAGGGTAGTGAGACAATTTATTATAATATAGAAGGTTTATGTGATTATTAGGTTGGAGAGACTAGATGCTAAAGTCCATTGATACTATTATTGTAATATGTAAACACTCATATTTTAATAAAGTACAACACTTCTTCTGACCTTCCACACAAAATACATGGGAGGCTAAACTCCACTAGGATGGGGAAATGGGTTGAGATTGTAGGAAGGGATAAGATTAAGGGCTTAATCCCAAAGGAATATTATACTATTAATCCTAAAGTTTAAAGTATGGATATAAATTTATGTTTTCCTAAGTTCCCGGGGAAAGGGAATAAATTACAAGTGGAAAAAGGGAGTTCCTTGGGTGCCATGTGTCTTAAAGGACACATGCATATATACACGTGGGGATATAGTGTAATTCACCATATTTTGGCTATTATTCATTCATGCTTCTTACAATTTTTCATTGATCCATGCTACCATCCGTAATAGTGCCTAATTTTATAGAAGCTCAAAGAGTTGGGTTGTCAGACCCATGAGCATATACTTGAGGTGAGAGAAGTGTTAGGGAATAAATTCCCAAGGTGCCAAGATGAAAATACAAGGCTCTAAGACTCCCTATCCAACTTGTTGTTGAAGCCATGAAAGGGAAGTGGGGCACTTGATGAGATTTTTATTTGAGAAGGGACACACTTCCTAGGGTGGGACATGCATGTGGGGGATGAGGGACTGTATGCTAGTTTCTAGAGGTCGAGATGTGGTTACAAGGCTCTGAGACATCATGTCTGGCTTGTTGTTGAAGCCCTGGAATGGAAGTGGGGAAACCAAGGAACTGTTTAGAATAAAATGGGAAAAATTCTTGGGATTGCACAAGCATGTGGGGAATAAGAAATTGTAGGCTAGCTACTAAGGTAGGCACTTCAGTCTGAGATTTGTTGCTGAATGTTAGACCTTATATTGGCTTAGAACTTCCTTTTCCCATGTAGAGTTTAGCCCCAGCTTGGGGATGAACCACTATTGATATTATGAGCAATGTGTTCTATGGATGGGAGGAACGTGTAAGGTTTATGTGCGGTTGGTGTTTAATTCAATAAAGATAAGTGTCTTTATGTTTTAGTGCAAATTCTATGTTATGAATTATGATTTTATGTTATGAAATTTCTATTGGCTATATGTATGAATTATTATTGTTGTATGTTGTTATTATTCCTCTTAAATTTTTTCATATGCAAAAACATATTAGTATATTTAATGGTATAAGAGTGGTAAAAGAAAGAGTTTTGCATGGTGTAGCCTAGCCTGGGTGGCTAGGTACGTTACAAAGTGGTATCAAAGAAATTTTGTTGAGTTGTTGGTAATGGGTATGTTACAAAGATATATCAAAGCTCTAGTTTTCAACATTGATCCTAGAAGGGCCAATTAGCAGAGCACATAAGTGAAATTTTCAGATTATGTAGGCACATTGTTTGACATAATTCTAATAAAGGATGTTTGCAACTTGTTTGCAGAAATTATGGTATTGAAATTGGAAAAATTGTCATAGGGAATTTGAAAGATTTGAAACCATGAGTGAGAAATAATCATTTTCAGTCTGTAAATTGGCAAAATTTGGGTCTGTATATAGTCGAATTTCATGTTACAGTGCAACCATGCAGGAAATTAGAAGCAGTTGGGTGAAATTGGGCAAAAGACCCAATTTATGTTGTTAAATTCATGGGGAATTTGAAATTTTTTGTCCAGGTATTAGATATTCTTAAGTTATAATCCCTGTCTAAGAAAATTTAGACTTTTAATGGGTCAAATCTAAGGTTACAATAAGTCCATGGTAGATTGAGTGAAATTGGGAAAAATCCCCAAATTATACAATTGAATTATGGAGAAATTCGATAAGAAAGGTGTTGAATTTTGTATGCCAATGTTAAATTTGGTATACATGGCCAAAATTGGCCATATGAAGTTTAATTACAGAGATGCAATGGTAGCTCCAAAATAATTTTGAAATTGAGCAATTTTGGGCATTTCGAAAAAATAGGAAATTTTGAAATTAAGCTAATTCGAAAAATTTGGGTATTTTTTCGCACGATGACATCGACATGACATGGAGGCCATGTTTTAGCTGACGTGGTAGAAGAAAGATGTATAATACCATAGTTTCAGGTACATTTTGGATGGGATGAATATTGGAAGGTTATGTGGATCTAGGTGGAAGGTCAGTTGTGAGTTCCACGAAACTGTGGTAAGATCTTGGAATTGTCTAAGTGTTAAGTCAACAAAGAAGTGGATAAATGGTTAAGTGTTGATACTTTTCAGATGGATTTATGAAACAAAGGTTACAAAATTATGAGTCCACAAGTCCACAAAGAAGTGGAAAAATGGTAAAGTGTTAATACTTTTCAGATGGACTTATGACAGAAAGGTTACAAGATTATGAGTCTCTGAGTCCGTGAGTCCGTGAAGAAGTGGAAAAATAGTTAAGTGTTGATATTTTTTAGATGGACTTATGAAAGAAAGGTTACAATATTATGAGTTTGTGAATCCGCGAGTATGTGAAGAAGTGGAAAAATGGTTAAGTGTTGATACTTTTCAGACACACTTATGAAATAAAGGTTACAATATTATGCGTTCGTGAGTCTGTGAAGGAAAAATAAGCTAAGTGTTCATGAAAGGTATGAAGAAGAGATATGACTTATATGTACAGTGAATCCATTAAGGCGGGTCGATGAAGGAGATCTAATCAAGAAATTATCGGACAATTGTTGAGCATTGCTACTATGTTGTAGGTGCTAATGAATGTTCCTTCTCTATTATTCCACCAAAAATTTCATATCAGAGATCAGATTTGAGCAAACGAGTAGTCATTGGAAAGAGATGAAGGTTGATGATAAATCATAACAAATTGTCTTTAGAAAATGGGTATATTCAGGTATGAGGAACAAGACAAGGTTAGTTATTCAAAATGAGGAATGACCTCTTGAGGAAGCTGGTAGTTGAAGATGTCTATACTTAGTGAGTAATATAGAAGACTTCTATTGAACTATAAATTGGAAAAATACTTTAGGATGACAAATGTGCATACCAATTAGGGATTCTTAGTAAGAGATATATCATTTGTGTTCCTGATAAAGCATGAGAAATGGGTATGCATGAAGCTGAGACCATGGAAGTGTAGAGAGATAGCTTTCATAATAGGTGATAAGGTTGAAATTTGTTTAAAGATAAGTTGAGGTACTCAAGGAAAGGGTGCTATGAAAAGAATATCTCAGAAGATGATCAAAGGCTAAGACTAAATAATATTAAGGTAAAAAGGTACATTGTGGGGAGATCTATTCTATGCAGATTGATATATCATGATGTTAGTATTTTGATAAAGAAGACAAAGTGTAGACATGGAAATAAGATGTAACATTTCGAGGATCAAACCTACAATTTGGAGATACCACCTCTATGATTTTTATGAGAGTAGTGTAGTGGAAGCATGGTTGTATGATAAAACTTCAAGGAGAAGTAATGTAGGTGTGTGCATACTAAATAAATTCCAGCAGATACATAAGCAATGCATCATGTGCAGATTGGTTATGAAGGTCTATAGTTATACTATGGGGAAGGAATTACATAAATCTCTAATCATTCCAAAATTGAAAAAAGTTCAAGAGTAACTCAAATATAGTGGAAAAGGATACCACTAGGTGGATTCCAAGTTATTTGAGTCTATTATACAACTCAAGAACTATGAAAACAATAAAGAGGAATGTTGAGTACATTCCAAGGTTGGTGAGTACATTCCACATGAATGAGTGTATTGCTAAGGTACATTGGGATGGAAATCCAAAAGGATTCAAGTATGGAGGTGATTTTTTCTGAAAAGAAATCAATAAGTAACCATGAATAAGAACAGTGCTTATATGCTTGGTATAGAATGCAAAAGAAATAAAATATGAGGAGAACCCATCTCAGTTGGAAAAAAGAGACATTTGGGTAGCATTGCAACATGTTGGAGAATTGACTATGTAGGTCATGTATGAGGTTGGGTGGCTAATAAAAGAGAAAAGAATGGTGCAATAAACTACAAGGGATCATATGTTCAATCAAGGAAAGGTTGGACCAATTTGGTCCAAAAGAGTAAATGGAAGTTGAAGATATAAAGTCAATATGAGAGAAATGATGGAAATGTAATTTGGTCATGCGTGCGTTTTGTCATATAGATCCAGGAAAGAATTAAGGTTGAAGTTAATATCATCATATTGTATGGATGAAAATATAAAACTAATCAAAAGTGATTTAGATGGAAAAAGTATTGAGTAAGAGAACAAAAGGATACATGAATTCAGGAAGAATTGAGGTCTTCTAGGAACAACATAGAAAAGTTGTACAAGAAGAAAGAGGTCGTTGCAATTACTGTAGCAAAAATTATGTTAATGTTTGTTGGACTATCATACATAGTACAAGAAAATGGAATGCATATACATTCATGAGCATGCTAGTGATGTAGTAGTAGGGCATATAGATATGTTGTAACAAATCTACATTTATTACAACATATCTATATGCCCTACTACTGCATCACTAGCATGCCCTATATATATAACATGATGATGACTAGGAGTAGTCTATTGTTATATATATGATTATGAATTTGCTAATGATGGTTGTTATGCTAGAAAATTGATAATTATTGCATGGTTGCAAGTGATGCTAATAATGTTCCTCCATATAGAAGGAAGAAACACAAAGTTGAAGTGTGGATTATAAGGCTTATAATAGAGGCTTGGGAAATTCTATTGTTATCAACTATCCATGTAGCATTAAATTTATTTAATGGAAGCTATTCAGGTATGAGTTTTATGTAATTTTATTTCATAATTGATAAAGGAAAATTTGGTAAGAATTTTCTTAGCTAGAGTTTATTTTATGACATTATTTTATTATTTGAATGCATTAATGGGAATAAGATACCACTAGGTGTGGTAAAGAATATAGGCATGTAATAACTATAAAACTTGCTGGGATTTTGATTACATACATGTGATGTAATAACATATTATGGATTTGTTGGTTATAAGCTAAAAACAAAAGCAATGAAAGGGTGCAACCCTATTATAGGAATGGATACCAATAATGCTAGTCATGTATGAGGCCATGGTTTGGTTGGATATGGAAAGGCTTTATTTCCACACAACTATCCAAGAAAAACTTATTACTACTAAATAATGTTTGGACTGCAACCTTTTTTATAACACTAATGTACACCACATAATTATATTCTTGGTGTAGTGTTCAGGTAAAAAAGGAAGGCATCCAAATAGTTGAGAAAGAAATAGAAGTGTATGGAGAATGTGTTGAGGCATCAACCAAAATTTCCCATTACCAATGGTGAGACACATGACTTAGATATAGAGAATTTTGAATCCAATACAAGAGCGAATTGAACAATAGGCATGAAAACATTATGAAAGTGTCTAAGTGGTTGAGTTTCACTTATACATGATATAATGTTTATGCTTGAATGCATTGTGGAATGATTTTTTGTAAATGCATGTATATATAATATTAATGGGAAATGATTTTGTTAACAACTTAAATGATGTAATTATTACTAACTCATGAGGTTGAGAACATTTCAGGAGCTATTAGATTATTCAACAAGGGAGTTGCAAGTTAAAGTAGTCACAAGAAATGTTTGTCAAAGGAATAGAGTAAAACCTTGGATGTTGATAATATATATGCAGAGAATGATATTTTCATTCTAGTTAGTAAATAGATTGTTAGTGTTGATTGAATTGTTAAATATAAACAATTCTAAGATCACTTTGTAAACTTTGAAATTGTTGCAATGCAAGTACATAGTATATTATGAAATACACACTAATAATCTATTGGTTTAATGTAAGATGGAAGCATTGAAGGAAACGTAGTCCCAAGTATGGTGTTACAGCAGGCCATAATAAAGAATGATGCATGTTGTTGCAACAACCAAGAAAATTATGAGATATAATTTAATATTTTGGGAAAAATTTAAATTTTCTTATGAAATAAATTTGAATTTTGAAATGAAGTTTGGTAATGTTGTCGCATAATGAATGTATTTGTGTGATACAAATGAGATAATATTTATTAAAGTTGGAATTCTTGGGAAGAAGAAGTATTGTTGAAGACATGGGATCCTGATAAATGTAGAACCTCGGTTGGGTTCTAGTAATGAGTTAGCACTCTCCTTGTGTGTGAAAGCCTTGTAAAAATGGATCATTGAGGGATTGTGTAGCAGTGAAGAGATAACTTAGCCTAGAAGGGTGAGTTCAACAAGGACGTAGAAACTCAGGGATCTTATGGACTAATAGCTATAATCATGAGGGTGTGTCAAATGGAATAGTGAGATGAATAATTCTTGCTTGAAACAACTCTATGGAATAGAGAAAATGACTTCCAGGTTCAGAATGAATACATGAATTAGTGCTTAAAAACAAGAGAAAAAAGAGAATAACAAGCTTCAATAGCCAAATATTGGATATATTTGAAGAATTTTGAATTGTACATAGTATATAATGCACTGAGGAAAGTTCATAAATAAAGGGGAGTGGACTGTAATACCCCAGGTCGGTCCCCAATTGTAAATTTAAATATGTTTTATAGGATGGTGAGCTAGGTTATTATAGGATAGAAGGTTTATGTGATTATTAGGCTAGAGAGACTATATGCTAAAGTCCAGTGAGCCTATTATTGTAATATGTAAACACTCATATTTTAATAAATTACATCACTACTTCCAACCTTCCACATAAACGATATGGGGGGATAAACTCCACTAGGATGGGAAAATGAGATGAGAGTCTAAGAAGGGGCTAAGAATGAGGCCTTAATACCAAAGGAATATTATATTATTATTCCTAAAGTCTAAAGTATGGATAGAACTTTATGTTATCCTAATTTCCTAGGGAAAGGGAATGAATTACAAGTGGAAAAAGGGATTTCCTTGGGTGCCATGTATCTTAAAGGACACATGCATATATACATGTGGGGATATAGTGTAATTCACCTTCTTCTGAATATTATTCATTCATGCTTATTACCAATTTTCATTGATCCATGATACCATATGTACTGGTACTTGATTCTGTAGCGGGTGAAAGAGTCGGGTTTTCAGGCCTCTGAGCATACACTTGCAGTGAGAGAACTACTCGGGAATTAATTCCCAAGTGTTGGCAGTCAATTCATTTTTTTTAATTGCTCTAAAAAAAAGTTGCCTACACCGCTTGTCTTCTAAACGACAAATCATCGTCGCATTGTGCAACTAGACATTTGTTTCATTTTTGCGACAATTGCAATTTGGTTTCGATTCAGTTTTCACAACTGAAAGTGTAAAAACCCCTCTATCATTGTTTGGACTGTCGTCATCTTTTATTGATTTTTCTAAAAGGCACTTTACCATTGGTTTATCACATGACTGCAAAAGATTCTTTCAAACTATGTCCCTTGGCCTACTCTTACTCTGATTGCGCATTTGAATTTATTCGATTAATAAGCCATTGAGCATGAAAATTTATTGACTACATTTGATCCTATAAAGGTCATGATTGATTTTGGTCTTATATGCTTTGATCCTTATTGCTATGAGCTCTTGACTTATTGATTATATGAGATCTTTTGTTGCAATGTTCTAAAAACTTTGAAATATAAACATTTGAATATGCAACAAATGCATTGGTAATATTATAAGTTTGATTTGATATGAAATGGCAATAGTTTGAGTTTTACAAAGGCGCATTGATTAATCTTTTGGATTTCAATTTTATAGTTTGAATCGTTGCTTGGTGCATTGTTTTGTGAGTTTGATTTTACATTGAACGATCATAGTTTCAAACTATACATTGGCACAATTGGATTAACATTGGTTTAAAACGTTTGATTGATACGATGGATCGTTGGTTAATGTTGGATTTTATGTTGGATTGAACTATACACTTGGCGCATGAATATAACATATGGTGTTGGTTCTACATTTGATGGATGGCACGTTGATATGGTTGTACACCGATTTGGGTTGGCCGATTAATGTGTTGATTACTGATGGAACAACATTGTACCCAACCATTAATACACTGCATGGCGGTGATAATCCCACCACCTTCGCACGCATTACATTGATTCATTCCCCTTTGAGCATTTGCAGCTGTTAAGCCCTGTTGTTTTCCTCCTGCGTTTTGTATTGTTCAAACCAAACCCTACCATGCACAGAAGCCATGGCTCCTGTCGTAAGGGCCGAGCCTAATGGGTGCCAAGCACTGCTGATGTTTGATGGCACTTGTAGCGACTTGGAGAAATTTGGGTGGCTCCCGTTCATAAGGAAATTCGATGGTTATCACCCTATCATGGCTCGGCAATTTGCGTTATCATTCGATGGCTACCGAGCCAAAATTGGGGATGTGCAACTGGAGATTAATGAGAAGTTTCTTAGCTCGGCAATCAGCCTGCCTGCTACAGGACAAAAGTGGTCTAAAAATTGTAAATCGGAAGATGTCCCGTGGACATTGCTTTTCCAATCTCGAATGGTGAAACCCTACGACAAAGGATGGCCTGCAAAAATGTTAAAACAACCCTGGCATGACCTGCTAATGATAATCAAGCAATTTGTCACTTGCGAGGGCAGGTACGGGTTCATTTTCATGTTTCACCTTCGTCTATTGATGGTTTTTATGGGTTTTGAACTCAATGTACCTCACTACCTTCATAGAAGTATGTTTAAGATGGCGAAGAGATACAAACGTAGCCAAGCCGATACCAGTCTCTTCCATTTGGGGTTAATTAAAATGATTATCGTTTATGAGTTGGGGTTACATCGTGACAGTTGGGGTGATTTTCTCAGTCGTAATGGCTTTGAAGAATCCAACCCACCACAGGTTGATAAGCCTATGGTGACCGAAAGCAAGCCTACCCCTGTGCCTTACAGTGTTTTGCTACCCAAACCTCTACCTGACCCACCTTCGAACTTGCCCATGTCTGTGACCAAATAGGTTGAAATTACTAAGCCTACAGTCAATCGGCCTAAAGCTAAAGCTAATGCTAATTCTAAAGGCAAGAAAAACGCTCGGTTAATCTCTCGCATGGAGAGAAATAAACCTAAAACCCCTGCCAACTCTGAGCCTATCATGGTCAGTGAAGATTCCGATTCGGAGATTGAACGTTTTCTCGCGAACGAGTATCCTTACTCAGAAGGCTTGTGTGACAAACCTGCACATGACTTTGTCAAGAATTTACCACCCTGTTTGCGAGATGATCCTAACTTTCCTGGCATTGAACTACCTCGTGGAACCCTTGGTGACTCATCCAAACCCTCTGCTTCTCAATTAGTTGTTCCACCATGCGATCAGTGTGGTTTATGGTTGGAGAGGTACTACCTAGACGTGCTGATGTTGCAATCCAGAATCCATGATTTGGAAGACCAAGTGGCAAAGCTGATCCAGGTGGATATTGGTGGCCACCCACCTTTTTCGACTGGCTCAAAACAGTTTTCTGGCAATTTTGGCAATTTACTATTTTTAGCAGGTTTTAACTTCCGGGGCCATTTTGAGGGCCTAAATGAAGGTTTTTTGAGATA